>JANHGN010020968.1:21896-45053 GCA_024605025.1 Megaceryle maxima
TTGTGAGTCGTGGGAGATAGTGTAGGACTTAGGTTGCGGTGGGATGGGGTGGGGGGGGGGGGGGGGGGGGGGGGGGCGTGCTGTGCGGAGTGGGAAAGAAATAACAGGAATGTGACATTACAAGAATCAAAAACCTGCAAACGAGGAATTCAGAGGTAAGAGGATTTTTCCATTGAATCATTTGAAGTTTAGGGGTTTATATGTATTTGTTAGCCTGGGTATTTCCAGTGGTTGATGAGCCTGGGAGAAGATAGGGCTGTATCAGCCATCCACATTCCTGCCATTGTAGGAGGGATTCACTGGGTCCTCCCCACTTCTGAGACTCCTCCCTGGCAAAACTGGATGAAAACCTAATTCCTGAAGTTTATAATAAAGTGCAAAATAAACACCACCACCTCACCTCTGAATAAACCACTAATATCTCCAACCCCCTGAAAAACTCTCCTGGGAACACTGACAAGAGACTGTTCACATAATGCTCAACACTGCAAAAAAAGAGCAAAATTTTGGGGGGCGGGTTAAGTATTTTATTAGTACATTTTTATTATGGAAATAGGAATGTTGTCTACTATTAGAATATGTAAAGTGCTGTTGTTTCCACTTCCCAGGGGCAATGTGTATTTTGGCCTTACATGTGAGAGTGACACATACTATGGGGAAGTGCCTGGGCTTCTTTTACCGTGTCACTGAACATTTAAATTTTTGTGAGCAAGTCTTGTGAGCCTCCTACTGCCTGTAGGCCAGCCTGTGGCCTGAACTGCACAACCTTTGGTAGCTGAAGGAGAGGGAAGAAGCTCCCACCAAGCAGCTGTCTGACTTTGCTGGATGACACTCACTGTGCCTGCCCTCCTGCCTCTGCCCCTGGGTGCAGATGGACAGAGATTTGCCTTGATCTCAGATTCCTTCTGGGAGGAGAAAAAGTGAACACTTGTTGTAAAAGTCACGGGAAAGAGCAATGCAAGTTGAAAAACCAGGACACTGGATTATACTTCATAGTGAACAACAATGGGATGGGACTAAGAAAATAAAACTATAGGCTAGTTGTCAGAAAAAAAAAAGACTCAGATGTTAAACTACAGTGCTGTCCCACTTCTTACTCAACTTAAAGTCCTCTGGAGAGTTTTTTGAAGGAAAAAATTAAAAATATAAAAGGAGAAATGATACTACATTGTCACAGGAAGCCCTATTAAGAAGGCTGAATTACATTCTGCTATATTAAAAGTGCTTCATTCGGGTCACACTTATCTAAAAAATGTGATACAAATGTCTTATGTCAACTCAGCAGTTTCAAAAACACATGGTTCAATGTATCTCACAGCCGATCTCTTCTCAGGATAGAGTAGGGTTTCTCTAAGATGTTTCTATTACTTGTCCTCTTGACAAGGAAGTTGTGCAATGATGCCTGCCACCTTCTCAGATTAATTTTTAAAGGACTAAATGCAGTGAAAGAACAGGACCCTCAGAAACATGAAAACTTTGACCTCCTTCAAAACTATGGTATGGACCTATAAAAGCCTGAGTCTAAGAAGTAAAAAGCCTGCTGTAGCAAGGGCCCTACCAACATTGTTATCAAGAGGGAATGAGAGACCACAGCTAAAGACCTGGGTTCATGATGCAGAGCAGACAGAACCAGGCATAAAGCCTACAATGAAATGGTTAAATCTTCATTATTAGGGTTGTGCAGCTCATGGCTAGGGAAGCAGAGATCTGCAACAGGATCTGTGTCTCAGGAATCTTCTTAGACTGGTTTGCAGAAGAGGAAAGGAGTCACTCCTGACAAGGATAAGGGGCTTATGAGTGAGTATTCAGAGGTGGTACAGAAAAGTAGAGAGTACTTATATTTTTCCAGTTCTGTACTTAGTCTCCATTTTACACCAAACCAACTGCATGACAGTTCCGTCTGCTTGAACCTGAAACACATATTTGCCTGTGCCCATAGCTTGAGATGAGAAAGTATACATTGAGCCAGTCATCACAAAGGACAGGAATTTTGTGCCAAGGCACTCAGAAAAAGCAATAGAGAGAAGAAAATATGGACAGAGGAAAGGGATCTGGGAAGGCTCAAAACACAAGCAGTTACTGGAGTTCGTGTGCTTCTCAGTAGGTCAGCTAGCCTGGGGAGCATGGGAGTCTTGCCAAAGGGCTATCAGTGACATTCTTTCACCAACATGACTTATTAAGTGTTACTTCTGCACATTTCTGCACATTTAATTTGTTACCTAATTGCTTTTTCCTTCTCTAAAAAGAAAAAAAAATCACGCCCTGATCTTTATTTTTTTTGATATGCTTCAGAAATGGGCTCATAGAGAGTCCACCAGTAATGTATATGAACAAGTCATCAAAGCAAATGTAATGTGATTTGTTCTCATTTTCATTCTTCTTTGTCCAACAGAGTGAATCAATGTTTACTTACAAGCATGCTTTCACTCTAAATGACCCATGCAAGCTCACTGAGGTTGAATGAGGCCAGAGTTTGAAAAAAAAATATAGAAATTCAGCCATGCAGTAAGCATCGATAACAATAGTACAGACCTTACTTGCAGTGCTTTTGGAACAAAACAGCTTGCAGCTGGAAAAGGCACGCTGGCCCTATCCTCATAGGTTTCCCCAAAACTCCCTTTACAGGTGGTCTCTGATGTCTTCAATGTATCTATTTGTGAGATCAACCAGTACAGTGACCCAGTTCCCTCAACACCAGCTTTTGTCATAGATTGATGACTTGGTGCGCTGGGGTAGGTAGGATTGGAGGAATAGGAGCAGATGTGAAGAGACACATAGATTTTAATTTGTTAAATTGAAGGCTCAGAAATACACAAGCTCTGATGGCAATAAATAGCAAAACACTGCCTTGTAACATCAGCTTCTTCTCATAGCCAGCAAGGTGATGTTCCCCATAAGTCTGAATGCTCCCTACTGAACTGCTGAGTTGCTTACTCGGTGGTACCTGTATTTCTAGATGAAAAACCACTCTGCATGAAGAGATAATGCAGAGCTGGTTGAGGTCATAGAGTCAAAATTTCAGAAAAAAAATATTCCAGAGTGTCAGACTGAGCAGTACAAATGCAAATAGATTCAATGTCATAAACTGAAAAATATAAATACACCTCTATATATTAAACAATCCTCAATACCTATGAATGTTAGCTCTGGACCAGTTGATGGCTTGTTCTAATTGGGCACACAGAGGCATGAGGAGGAACAGTGCCATCCCTTAGGCACATTCAGTAATGGTGGGCAGGTTAACACCATTTCTACCATTCTTTGCATGGTGTATATGCCAGTTGTGCAGACCAAACCGATCTGACATGCAACAGGTAGGCCTTGGTCAAGGCCAAGACAGCTCAAGGAAAAGCCCCTCCTGCGGGCCAGCTTTTAAGGTACCTTTGAGGAACAAAGCTTGAGGGTGTTTGTAAACTCTGTGCAGGATTGGGCAGAAGCAATCCTGTCCTCTTCTCTGCTCCTCAGACTGTGCCTAGCTCATGACCAGAGCTTCACTGCAATCGTATGAGAAATAGCAGACAGCACTGTCTGTCATAAAGCTCCATTGAATCTGGCTCAGTTAAAGTAAGTCTTCAAGCTTAAAGCCAGATGAATGTCCAAAAGCCAAATACCTAAGCTGCTCTTACCTCAAGTGACCTGTGGTTAATCAGCAATCTAAGTGGATAGTTTAACTACATGCTTTATATATTTGGGAAGGAGAGTAGGGGAATATCAGTATTAAATATATTTAACAATAAATATGGCCAGCATTAAATATAAAATGATTTAATAAGTGCAAACACTATTCAGAGAAGTTTCATCAATTATGTTCTTTCTTTCTTTCTTTCTTCACTCTGCTTCCCTGGCTGTCAACATCTCAAAGGAGCAGTTACAGGTGCTTTTTGAGGAATGTTAACACAGCCTGTTTATGCCAAGATGCAAACCATCCTTGGGGAGCAGACTTTGGCCTTTAATTGTTTAGATGTTGTTTCTCCACATATTTATCTGCCAGATTATCCACACTAATTACTTCATCTTGGGTATCTTATGTTCAAAATTGGGCCCAGAGAGAACAGATAAACTGAGCAGAAAATTTTATACTTGCTTAGAGTTAAAAAAAAAAAAGCACATCCAACATCACAACATGATTATCCTTAACTCATTCACTGACTTCTGACAGCCTCTACACTGTCACCCATATGTATAATTAAGGCTTGAATCACCACCGAGGGAAGTTAATGGCATCATTCCCAGGGACCACAATGGCTAGCTGGTCTATGGATCTATCTAATTCCGATTCAGTTCTCATCCTGCTCCATATAAACCAAGCTCATTACAAGTGTGTGATGTCAATATTTTATTTCTTTTTTTGTCAATGGGATCTACTATTCATCAGATTCTGCTTTTAAATACTTTTTTTTGTAACCTCCTTTCCCTTTCATGTGCCCCTCAGAATCATTCAGATACATGGAATCAGGGAAGGGTATAGACATGGAGCTACTTTCCCCTTGTGTATCTCTGCCTTACATGTTTTTTATAAGCTGGCTACCATTCACAGTACAGTCTAGACATCAGACAAAGGGTTGGAGTTTTTTTCCTACTCAAGCATATGTGTGCATGGAGGGAATATTTATTTACTACTTCAGCTGTTCCTGACAAGATAGGAATGACCGGTATTTAGAATTAATCATGTTAAATCTAGGAATGCTGTAAAATGGCATAAACTTTCATGCAGCTAATGTCTTTTTAATCTTCAAAGTTGATAGATAGCCCTACTCTGAAGAATGTATCTTTTTAAATCTTTAATTGCACCTGGTATCTCTGTCTGAGCTTGTTCAAGTCACTACATATGACATGAGCACACCTTTCTAGGAAACAGTCAGTAATCTGAATTTGCTTGAAAACCTTTCAAGACTATCCAACAATTTCAAGTCATTCCTCTTTCCTCCCTCTGTGCCCTTGTCCCTCCCAAGCGCTCTTTCAACACATACATGAAACAGAGAAAAAATAAAATCATAAAAGCTCACCCCTACATTTCATCTGAATAAAATCCAGCTGGTGAATCGACTGCAGTAAAGGTTCACTATCCAGAGTCAAGTCAAACTCAGCAGACACTTTTGGCTCCAAGGCTCCTTTGAC
Source organism: Megaceryle maxima (assembly GCA_024605025.1). Taxonomy (NCBI): domain Eukaryota; kingdom Metazoa; phylum Chordata; class Aves; order Coraciiformes; family Cerylidae; genus Megaceryle; species Megaceryle maxima. Next base: position 27,015 of record JANHGN010020968.1, read on the forward strand.
CCACTGTTCCTGAGATACCTGAACACGCTTGATTAAAGCATCTGAAATCTGAAAGAGAGTATCAGGCTTCTATTGAAATGGCAGATGCATACATGAAAAGTGACAGAATGCCTGTGAGATACAGCACAAAGAAAGCAGGAATATGACAGCACAACAGCTGAGACAGGATCTGGTTGGTTTTGGGGTGAGGTCCATCTATATTGCATCCTTTCATCTTGTCTTCTCAAAACAAACCTCCTCTTAGGGTAAGAAAGTCAAAAAAGCATTTAAAAAACCTGTTAAGATTATGTTAAGTATCATGCCTCTGAATGCCACATATACTTCTGCACCCTGTTCTCTGATCTGCACAGACTAGTTTTGCTCTCCTGTCTAAAAAGCAGTTGCACAAAGAAAGGCTTAAATGTTAGAGGGACTCTACATTCAGCAGAGATGATTCAGTGGATGAAAGCTGAAAGGAATAAAAAATCAAATGGGAAGGAAGGTGCATATTTCTCACAGTGAGGGTGCTAAGTTGTCAGATAGATTTTCAAAGAATATGATGGATTTGCTATTATTGCATCAAAACTGACTTTCATTTTTTAAAGGCTTGCTCCAGCTCAGCCCACAGACAATTAGGCCAAAAAGTCAGACAAAAATGATCACAATGGACTCTTCTGGAAGTGAAATCTTGTCTCTGTGGAAATCAATTAACTGTCCCTGAGTTCAATGAAGCTGCCATTTGGATATCTGGAGTCCCTCCTGGTTTGCTTTCTTTAAGTTACAAGATGCAGAGTTTTCTTCTGGATAAGTCAGAGAGAGTTTTTCTTCACTGCAGGAGTTCAGATACCTTTCCTCATTAGTGCTACTGGAAGACACTCCTGCCTGAGCCCCTGCATCAACAGCTCCTAATCAGTCTGTGCAGTAAGTGGAGGAGCATCTCATAGTCTTCCTACTGCCTTGGAGTCACTTACTGGGATGCTGGATCCCTTGGCTGTGTTTCAGTGTCCTGGCTGCAGGAGTAGTTGCTCTAAGTAATGCAGTGCCTCAGTGTTTGCTGGTTGCTTTGAAAACATCATTAGATAAACAAAGAAAAGGTAAAACCAAAAGTATTTTCTTATAAAAGGCGACTGCAAAGAAGGAAGCCACAGAGGTTACAGGGAAAGTAAGCAAAAATTAAAACAAAACATGGAGCTAGCTGGTGTGTAGGCAAGACCTAAAGGTTTCATTTGTCCTGCAGTATCCAACTGACAGCCTGCTGAAACCTGTGTAGTCTCAAGATTAATATACACCACACATTCCCCACTCTTTCTTGAGACCAGAGGTGACAGTAACAATCAATCTGGAGTGCTAATAGGTTTAAGTTGGTTAATTCTCATCCTGTTTTTAAGGATGCTGTGACAGCCCCTTCATGCATTCATGTGTGTAGCATGCCACGTGCCCTGTTGCTGTCAGCTGTCAGCCATGTACAGATCATGTTGGTTGATGTGCCTTTCTTAGATAATTAATAAGGCAACACAACTAATAGGGCAAAGTAAAATAATTAATAAAAATAATAGAATTAATTAGGCAAAATCATTAATTGGATAATGAAACTGTTATGCTTTATCTCACCAATGGACACTTTCACTGCTTGCAGCTATGAAACCAGATCCTGAATATTAAGGCAATTGTTGGTTAGGCCATATTTTGCTGGATTCTCCAGCTACAAGAGAAGTCTTATCACCCTGTGAGGTGCAACAACCCCAGTGAAGCAAAGCTACCTGTAAGCCCTTAAGGCCAGATTTCCTTACTGAGGAGATGTTGAAAGTACTCTTTCACCTTTTAAAGAGTAATGGAAAGGGGAGAAGCAAAACGGGGAGAAGTATTACTCTGCTGAGTCATAGGCCTTTCCAAATTATCAGAGAGCTCTGAGAGGCCCTTTGTTGGGTTTCTCAGGTGAGAATAAAATAACATTCTGCAGAAAGTTATCATTAATGGCATGTTATCTTTCTTTTTGCCCAGAAGGAAGGGTTGGCAAGAGGAAAGATTCCAGTAGTCAGGGAAGTGGTGTGACTGCTAACTCCATACCTTGGTCAGAGTGTGGCTGTTCAAAGCCATCCCTTCACTGGGACATTCATGCGGTCACCAGACTGAGCTTTTAGACAGTACTAACAGGACTTAAGGTGAACCTAATTAGCAAAGCTGTCCATTTTTAGATTTGACTTTAACATCTTTTCTTTTTTTTTTCCCAGAACATCGGGAAGAAAAATACCTGTAAAAATCCAGAGGGATCATTTTCTTTGATAACTTCTAGGCAGTACTCCATAAGACCAGTTGACTGGCGCAGCTTCAGTGTACAGTGATTTATTTGGTCCCAAACAACCTGGAAAACAAGCATCGGTACAGTTCTGATGACGCATCAGCATATAGTGAGTTCTGTAAGATTATTTCAAAAGAGACAACGAATTGAAGAATGTGTTAAAGCTATGCTTAATTTAGCTGCCATATGGCCATTGCCATATTTCCATCAGCTACACTCACTTGCTCTGTATTGTAAATACCGATAATTAGCTTGGCAAAATGTTGTGCACAGGGAATCTCTAGTTTCAAAGCAGATTAATTGCTCAAAGATCAGGTTTGCTCAGGGCAGAAAGAGCACAGAACATGTTTTTACACATACGAGTATTCACATTTACAATCACACTTTCACCAAAATCTGAGCTTTTGAAAAATCCTTCACTTAAAAGGCAAATATTAGACAGGATAACTGCAGGAGTGGATTCTTGCAAACTGTACTCTTACCATTCCCTTCACAACTCACCATTGATCCTGCTGTGTTTAAGAACACATTGCTGGGATTAAAATATAAAAAAGCTGTGTCTCATTTTTTTCCAGATTTTAGATTTGATTCTGCTGCCACATAGCTGTAGAGGTGGCCTAATAGCACTGTGGTTGACAGCACATCTCCTGAGGTACAACAGCCTAACAGGAATAAACTGCAGGAGCTAATCCTGTGCTGTTAGTACTACGTCCTAAATGTTGGTTCTTGTTAAACCAAGAACCAACTGATTTCAGGTGGATTTTATTCATTGCTTGCCATGTTATTTTACTTCAATTTTCCCTTCTGTCTTAGATACTATGTTACTGGCACGATAATACTTCAAAATCACATATGCAGCTCAACATTTCAAGAATTGTGTCTTTAAACATTTCTTGACTGACGCTTTCTTCAACCATTTATAGCTTTCTTCTCCCCACCCTCCTTTACTACATTTCTTTAATACCTTTCAAGTAGCACATGGATTTCTGGGGGTGGCTTGCCTGAATTTCAAAGTTTTGAACAGACACCAAAATCTCAACATTTTGCTCGGGCAGAAGGTCCCAGAATCCAAATCAGACACAGGTTTCACCGGTAAGGACCTCTCAAAAGATAGTCCCAAGCCATTAGATAAATAGATTAAAACTGGTGAAGTATATGCCTCATTTTAAGTGTGTAAGCACAGTTCCACTAAACTGCCTAAATGGAACATGCTAAAGACTTCAGGATTTGGTCACTAGGAGTTTTCATGGTGTAAAGGGCTGTGGACTTGACAAAATGCACAGTAAGACCAGATACCAGCAGCCGTGCTCAGCTGATTAGAGTTGTGCTCACCTTCAGCTTGTGCTCACGCTCTTTGGTCACCTTTGTGAGCAGTTTTGCCTTTTGTCGTGTTAATGCATCAACTAAGGCATCACACTGAGCAACAAGACAGGCTTCATAATCCAAACCGTTCTCCTAGAAGAAGCAGAGAGTCATACTCATCAAAAAAAAAGCATATTTTACACTTAAGCTATTGCTCATTCTTACCTGTTTTTCTATTGAGAAAAGTTTCCCTTTCAAGATCTCAACATTTCTGTTGTCTTTCTGATTGCACTATAGCTGTACCAGTAATAGCTGCTTGCTATAAAAAGAAACAGTAAGATGTTATGCAACAAATGGGCTTATTTAAAACCTTGACTTACTGGCACTTTCTGGACAACAGATGTGGTACAAAATAATGTAAAAGGTAAACCTAATGTACACAGAGCATACATATACATAAGGGGATTCTGCCCCTTTCTGTTTTAATTGTCCCCTATACTATAAATGGGGAACAAACCATGATGCCACAGAACCCCATGCAGCTGTAGAAATCTGAGTAGATGGTACTACAAGGTTCCAAGCTGCCCCTCCTCCTATGGATGAGTTTTTCTGGCTGTGGAACTGATGCTGTAGCACCCATTCAAAGGGAGGTTCTCCCTTGCTTCCTCTGCTTGTGAGACTAGAGGAAAGAAAAAGTTTTCAAGCTCCTATTTTCAAGAGATGTTCAGTTGTCCTATCAGCTTTCTTCCCAAATGCCCAAATGAAAAAAATTAAAAAGCATTAAATGTGAGAAGATTTCAAACACATGCTCAAGAAGAAGCATCTCTGCGTAAGACATCACACACCCTTAACTCACTACTATCTCTTCGCAATTCTGTTTTACTCTTCTGTTCATTTGCCTTGTCTTCATTCTTTTGAGAGCAAAATTTTCAGCACTGTATTCCCTTCCCTCACTTAAATCCATGCATCCTGGAGGTCACTCTTCCCTGAGAGGCCCCTGCTGCAGTCCTAGACCTGCCAGCAAGATGGGTGGGAGGGAGAGCCACCAGACAGCTCAGTTACTGTTCACAGGTTTGTCTTTGACTCTTCCTGTTTGCATCTCTCCCTCCTCGGCTTATATTACACCCAACTCCCCCTTAAGCCTATTTCCACCCAGCTACTCTTGAAATGCTGGTTTGTGTACAGAGACTGAATCAGTTGATGGTTGTAGTGCATCATTTCTCTCCTTGTTTTCTGTTCACATATCAAACAGGGTGTTTGGCAATATGCCTCTTTCAAGTGAGAAAGGATGAAATTGTTGCAGCAGATGGGAAAATGTGAAAATCAGATAATGACAGCTACAAGGAGGAGCAAGGAAGCAACAGTGCAATGAGGAACAGGCAGTTTCTTAAAAGAAGAGACCAAGAGATTTAAAACTGACTTCAGAAAGGATAAGAGAAGGATAAAAGAGGGGGAAACAATGGCTCGGCAAAGCACGGAAAAGAAAAATATATTATGAATTTGCAAGCTGTCCCAGGCAAGCTAAAACCACAGCTCTGGCAAACTCAGAAAGAGGTGAAGAGTGGAGAAGTCTGTCTGGTCTGCTGTGTATTGAGACAGCAGAAAAAAATGTACATGTTGCTCACTCCTTTATGTAAACATACATTTTAAAGACACTTTTGCTGAGGGGTAAATGTATGAGTGTGTGGCAACCATAACAAAACTTCTATTAGAAGTAGCCTGCTCTGAGATATGTGGGTCTGGCTATAAATCTACACACAAAGGCTATATCTGTTCCCCCCAGATAACACTGCAAGAACTGTTTTTTTGATCTAGATGTCAAAAGGCCCAGATAAGGTCATGACACATCTAAACCCTTTCCCCTCAAATAGTGTGGGTCTACCAAACCTGCCTACCAGGCATATTCCCTGCTATGTGACATCATCAAATGCTGCTTGAGCATCACCAGGGAAGAGTGCAATTTGTCATGGAAGAAAACCATGACAGGGAGATCATATAAGAGTTAAAGTGTGTGGGTGATCATCTCAGAGCTGTGCCCTAGGCTTGTTTTACTTAGGAATACATATGCAGCTGATTAGTCCTTCTGGTTTGATTTGCTGAAATTTGATGTCCTCGCGCAGACTCGTGACGGAGTCTGGCTCAACATGTAAGGGTCAGATCCAGCTTTGTGCCAAAACATGCCTAAATGTTAGAGGGTGACTGCTGGATACAATTTCCTTTTCTGAGTTCTCCTCTAGCATTTTAAGCAATGATCAGCATCAAATAAAACACTTGGTCTTTTGATCTAATTGTAGCAGCGCCCTTATGCAGAACAATTTGGCAGTGATTTTACTGAAACACATTAAAGGATTTTACAGCATAGTCATAAATAGTCACAATAGGCCATCTTTAGGTTTCAGGAGGGAAAAATACATTTTAAATGGAACTAGGTGACTCAAGAAAAGATCCATGATAGACTACTCTTTTGGATGAGTTATCCCATCCTAAAATAGCTGTTCATACCTATAAGAAGAACTGCTCTCTAGAGGTGCCTGTCCTTGAACAATAAAAGAAGTCTAAATGACTAGGTTAGATGAGCCACATAACTTTTAAGTAGGTAAATTCAGCTGAGAGAAGCCTTACACTGTGTCCAAAACATGACAAGTGGCAGATGCCAGCGGTGACTTTGCACTGGTTACTGTCAGTTAGATGTGGGGGTTTTTTTGCAAGTTTCTCAGTCTTGGTTTGTTCTCTTGCCCACATAGCCACAGAAGACTACTGTGAGCGTGGGTAGTTATGCTGCTCTGTGGCAGCCTGAGAGCTTGGACAGCATTTGTGATACAAATTCATCATCTGGAGTGTTAAGTGGAATATTTTAAGGATTACATTCTAAACTAAATACAGATTTTTGGACTTCTGCTTTGGCTTCCTGTTACTAACAGGCAAAGGACTTGCTTGCTGATGAAAGATAAGCAAGCAGCAGAGTGGACATGTCATAGAGCAAATGATGTCTAGCCCACAGAAAACCCATCACTGCAGAGCACTGTTGCTGCAGATAACATGCATTCCCTTCTGGGTACTGTACAGCTCAAACTGCAGTGGCACTTTTCCAGCCACACTTTGCAGGGTGAGAAGGACCTTGAGGATCAGCTGACTTCCAGTACTGATGAGTCTAAATTTGGTTGACAAAGGGACTTGTTTTGGCTTTGGGTTTGTGCCCTCAATTACTGCACTCACCATGAGACCTTTTTTAACTATTAAAGCTGGGCAATTATAGCATGAAAATATATTCTGCTTCAATAAATGACCGCGTTTGTTTCTTCTTTCCTTTGACTTCCTACAAATACTCTAATAAAGATGTTGAATGGGTTTTGTCCAGAAATGAGTATATTTTTAGAAAATGTAAGATGAAAAATAAGTAATAAATTTTGAATGTTTTAAAATGAGAACTTATCCTAAATGCCCAATGCAAGCAATTTCAGTCAGGAAGGAGCCCGGAAACATGACCAATAGATTCAATCAAATACTAATCAACACAGCTCAGATGTCCAGTATTGAGTATCAGATTCTTGCAATAAACAACAAATAATCAAGAAGCTAAGAAGGGCTTATGGACATTATCTGATGAGTAATTTTTCCTAGCATTCAAGAAAGGTTAGATGATTCCAGGAAAGATGAGAATAGCACAGGAAACAAAGTCATCAAATAAATTATTCACTCAGTTCTATTGATTACTGTATTATCAAAACAGCTAATATTCTACTGTTACCTGGATCTGCTGCAATAAATTTTTCAGTTGAACCAAAAATTCTTTAGCTTCCTTTGCTTTATCTGAAACACCATTTAAAGCCTGAGACAGCTGTGCCTGCAAGGAAAAGAAAAAGGAGGGAAAAAAATGGGAAAAATTAGAGATAAAATGCAAATGTGTTTCTTAATAATCCTTGGGTCTGATGATTAATAATGTGCTAAAAGGTTTACTGCCTGTCACATGGATTCTTACATGCACAGACTATTTGCGCTAGAAAAGAATGGTTAAGATTTTAATTGTAATAAGTTTTAATAAAGGTGAAATATGCATGTGGGGGCAGTCAAGTATTGTGTCTGCACATTCCACTTTATTGCAGTGGCTTTGTAAGTCAAAATACCTTTTTATAAGACAGCTACCCACATATATAAGGAGATAATAGTCTTACGTTTACACAGTAGCATCTGTTGTGCTGAAAAATCCCAAGTGCTTTCCAAAATAGCACTTTTTTTTCATCAAAATCTGAACTCTTTTTAAATGTGGCAGATCCTACCAAACCTGAGATACACCCCGACTTCCAAGACAAATCTGCATTTTCAGACTTCATAGTAATGTCCCTTTGGGGCTCCAGTTTCGCATGCTCCAATCCCACAAAAGACTATATATTTCCAGAAAAGCTGAAAAAAGTCCTTCCTCTAACTTTTGACTGGTGAGATGCACAAAATATGTCTTTTGTAAGTCCATATGGAAGATCTAACTTCCCCTTTCCTCAGATGGGATCTGAGATCTCTAAACCAAACCAGAGGCTTCTCAGTGGACTTCCAGAATGAGAAGGAAACAGTGCTTCTGACACCAGGAGACCCAAAACCACCGTAGTCTGTCCAGAGCAACCCCAGAAAATGTATTTTTCTGCTTGTTAGCCCATGGCAAGCCTGGATCCAGCATCACTTCTCCCTGTAGATATATGCAGAGTGACCAGACAGGTCCCATCATGAGTATCCTGCAGGTTAGACACTTTGTGGGTCTACTCCTCAGGCACACTTGGCAACTATGAGATTGTCAATGCCCAGTTATTTATCATCACCAAATGGATATGACAACTGACATCAGAAAATGAAAGATGAAATATCTTTGCTAACATCAGGTTCTCAGAAGGTTGCTGCCTCTTGTTTCCTTAGAACTAGAGCATGCCTTCAGACAGAGCCTTGTATGTAGGACAGCACAAAGGTTATAAGTCTCTAAGAGAAGGCTTAGTTGAACTTCAGTAAGTCACCACTCATTCTCTGCTTCCCTCTTGCTACTGCAGGGAAGTAAATTACTCCATCCATGAAAAGGGCACAGCTCACTTCTTCCAGCTGCCAAAGTTTTAAGCTTGCCTCCTGTGTTAATGTCTCCTACTCATCCTCCCCTTGTGCTTGCTCAGTCATGCAGGACAGCAAAGAGCAGACCTTTGGCAGCTCCCAGTGGGCATCTTACAGCCCAGCTCCTAGGCAGGCAGCCTTACACAGGCAGAGGCATTGCTTAAACCCACAGGGCTCTGCAGGAGGTGGGTACAAACCCTGACTGGGAGCTGGGACTGAATTATAGAGAAAAAATATTTGAAAATAAAATATGCTCTATTACAACTTATTTGTAACAAATGTAATGGGAATACACATTACTGTTTATATTTCTCAATATTTGAATATTTAGTATTCTCTTACGCAAACTCTTGTCACTGAACAAAAATTTAAGGTGATGATGTTTAATATGAACACTCACTGAGGTCACGGAAGCAAATTCCAGGTCCTTGAATAGGGTCCTTGTTTTCTGCCTGATCAGACAAACAGAAATTCACAGAATCCTAGAATCACAGAATGGTAGGGGTTGAAAGGGACCTCTGGAGATCACTGAGTCCAACCCACAGGTCAAAGCAGGTTCACCTAGAGCAGGTTGCACACAATCATGTCCAGTCAAGTTTTGAATTATCTCCATAGAAGCAGATGCCACAACCTTTCTGGGCAGGCTGTTCCAGTTCTCCGTCACCCTCATGTCATAGTAAAGAATTTTTTCCTCATGTTGATGTGGAATTTCTACATCAGTTCTCCATGGGCTGATCATGGTTACCAGAGTTTAAAGACCACCCTTTTTGCTTGCACTTTCTGCTCCATCCACAAGGCACACCTGATCCTTTGGTTTGTCAAGCTGGCACAGAACAAGGTGGAAGCAGCATGTCACCAAGCAGCAGGGGAGAAAGTAAGAAAGAATTATGTGGCAAAAGGATGGTACACTCTGCCGTTGACTGGCCTGACCAAATTGTCCCAGGGAGGTAAGGGCTCCTTTCTTTCAAATCAAAACCAAAGGCTGGTCCCAACAAACATAAAACTTCCACTGTACCAATATCTGCTCTAGCTCTCAAATCATCTCAAAAAGCATTTCACCAGGTAAGAAGAGCCAAAAGCTATATGTATGCATCAGAGCAGCCATAGAAAACTGAATCACTGCAGATGAATTGTAACCAGCATATGTACTGATAGCAATTAACACAGTCACTCCTGGCACACTCCCATTGCAAAGAGCTGCAATAGAAACTCAACAACGTCATTGTTCGAAGGGCTCATAAGCAAATTGCCATGTTCATTAAAACCTGTGGTTGCATTAACGTGACTTCAGCGTGAAGCCGAGGAGACCAGATCTCCATTTGTGAAACCCACTTAGAGATAATAGCCTTGTTTTTCCGAGCGTTTGTAAAATAAACCTTACAAAGCAGTGGAATTTAGTCATGCACTTTCCATTAAAATCAAATGGAGCTACATGACTCAGTAAACCAACCAAGGCATAAAAAATGCCCGGTACACTCAGAACAACCTCTCATGCTGCAGAAATGTTTACTGGAAACCAAACTGAAGCTTTAAAAACTCCACTGACTGTGACAATTAATAACTTGTGACAAATGGTATTCTACTTGACATTATCTTTAATACTGGTCTTACAACCAATAATGTGGATGTTGGAGATGGATACCAAGTTTCTACTTCTATCAAATACAGGAACAGAGAGATAACAAGGGTGAGTAATTAAATCCAGATGGGCATGAAAGACTGATGCTTCCTTTGATTTTAGAAAATGAACCAGATAATGCCCACGTTCTTTTTCAACTGAACAGTTCATGCTCATTTAGTTTGTTTTCCTTCCATCTCTCTAGCAGCAGATTAACTATTGATTAGCTAGGCTTGCCATGGTGCTGAATTCTCAAGCAGTCCATATGTTTTTGGGAACACAACACTTTAGGCCAGCAAATAAAAGAAGACATTTGGACTCCAGCCCTTACCTTCAACCACCTGCCTACATGCCCTTCCCAGACCTATCCAGCTGTGGCTTTTTTTCAGCATTTTGGTATATATGCATCTCAGAATGGTAGGGGTTGGACGGGACCTCTGGAGATCTAGTCCATCCTCCCTGCTAAAGCAGGTTCACCTAGAGCAGGTTGCATAGGAATGCAAGAATGCATCCAGGTGACTTTTAAAAGTCTCCATAGAAGGAGACTCCACAAACTCTCTGGGCAGCTTGTTCCAGTGCTCTGTCACATTCACAGTAAACAAGTTTTTCCTTATGTTTAGTGGAACTTCCTGTGTTCCCATTTGTGCCCATTGCTTTATGTCCTGTCACTGGGCACCACTGAAAAGAGGCTGGCCTCTTGACACCCACCCTTTAGATATTTATAAACACTGATAAGATCCCCTCTCAGTCTTCTCTTCTCCAAGCTAAACAGCTCCAGATATCTCAGCCTTTCCTCATAAGAGATATGTTTCAGTCCTCTAATCATCTGTGTAGCCCTCTGTTAGACTCTCTCCTGTAGTTCCTTGCCTCTCTTGAACTGGGAAACCCAGAACTGGACACAATGTTCCAGATCTGGTCTCATTAGGGCAGAGAGGGAGGATAACCTAATTCAACCTCCTGGTCACACTGTTAATGCATCCCAGGATATCATTGGACTTTTTGGCTACAAGAGCACACTGCTGTCTAAAATACGTAACTTTTTAAATGGGCAGAGCTGAAATGTGTCCACCACCATTTCTCACATTGGTAGGTCAAAAAGGCCTACCAACTTATATATGACAATAGTGTCACAATTCTTGCTATGACGACATGAAAGAACTTAACTTTGGCATACACTCTCTAATTTGCCACTAGATGACTATATAAGGCCCAGGCAAAGGAGCAGTCAAATAGTTTGAACAAAAGGCTAATACAGAAGTGGAATGTAAATGGATCCTGAAGCTGAAGGTGGGCAGAGCCTCTGGAAAAGAAGTTCTACAGTCAGTAGAAAAAGATGTCTGAAGTTTGCTGTTGTAAGAGGAAACTGTGTCCTGAGAGGTGGGGAAATAGCTCTGGCAGCCCTTCTTAGGTCAGGAATACCAGCCTTAGAAGAAGATAAGCGGGTGCTTATCATCTGATGGTGAACAATTATCAGTCTATCAAATTTACTGGGCTAAGAATGTTTATGGACAATTCTTCCAACTGCCTCTACCAGCTACGCCTGGAGCACCCGAAAAGAGAACACTTAAACTTTGAATTATGTTTGGCATACCACTCAATATAAGTAATTTATGGTTTGGCCAAAGTAACTACAGGTAAAAAACTTGTAGAAATTGCTGTTTCTGAGAACTCTTTCTAAGTAGAAGTATCTAATTCCAAAACAATTTATCTGAATAAATGTGAGCTGATGATTTAGGCTTTCTGGCTATGTGTTCCCATTATATTTATTTTCTGCCAAGTGCATTGTTCTGGGAAGAGTAATATTCACAAGGGCACAATTTTAGAGTCCCCAAATTAGTTAATTTGGGGTATTTTTTTTTTTCTTTCACTAGAATTTTCACATTGATTGAGTCTGTAAATCAAGAGAAAAAAAACATTCTGGGATACCTTAGTCACAGAAAAAAAAAGCAGTAAAAATACAAACCACCAGGGTATTGTTTGCTCTTTTAACAATGTTTGACAGTAGGAAAGAGAAAAATGACTGACTCTGAACTTTGATTACAACAGAGTTTATGACATTTTTCCAAAAGGCATTGAATAGTTTTAACTCAAGGTAGAGGTTAATACAGCATAAGCTGGTCCCTCACACTCTCTGAAACATCAGCCACACTTGACCAGTGAACTCAGTCCTTGCTCATTAAAATAATTCTGCTCAGAAGTGGATTTTGGCATTGGCATGAGCAGCAACAGCTGTGAATTTGAAATGTGCTCTTTCTGGGCCAAGAGAACTTCTCCTCTGCACAAATAACCATCATGCTAGGGAGGAGATGGCCATGCCCTCATTCAAACTGAAACACATACTAGAGAAGTTTGTCTTTCTCAGATGGACGAGCTACTCAGACCAATCACTCCAGGGGGCACCTTTTGTGAATCTTAAAATCAAAAGTCTCTTTTTTTTGCCTTGCCAAAAAATTGACTTTGCTTTACAAATTTAGCCTAGCTTGTGTTCAACCACTCCACAGCCTAGGGATGATGAGACCAGTCTTGATTTTCTCCTCTCCTGCAGTGTCTGAAAGGAACACTGTGCTTTTGTTTGGTTTTCTTTTTTTTTTTTTTTTTACTACTCACTGTAACAGAGAGCAAGCAGGGAATCCTGCAGCCAGCAAAGCTGGCCAAGTGCTCTTTGCACAGCTGTGAGGAAAGTCCTTTCCTCCCAGTACAGCGTGAAGCTCCAAAGGACTGTGCTCAGCACTCAGGTATTGGGGTCTGCTCTGTACATTCATATGTATTAACCAGTCACTTTTCCAAGGTCCAGTGTTCATAGCAAGACAGACCTGACTTCATACTCTTTCAACTTCTAAGGTCGTGTCTTGCTTTTTAATCAAATGGTTAAAAAGTCTTACTTTTAACAAGGAGAGCATGGCCAAGTGACCCAGCAGATCTACCAGAACTCATCAAAAGCCCTGTGTGGCAAAGCAGCTTGCTCTGATGTCTCCCCAGGGGGCTCCAGGGAGGTCTAAGGGGCATCACTTGCAGGGAAAGCATAAATCACATGGTGACACTATGTGAATCAAAAAAAGCTTTACTTGTCCCCAGACCCCATTTTGTGTCATGAAGGTCCCTCCAGCCATTCCTTCTGGCCTCTTTGGGAACAGAGTGGGACTCTCTGAGTCCTCAGAGAAAACATGATTTCCCACAACCCTCCTTATCACATTTCCCTGTCTAAAACATTCAGATGGCTCTGGACCACTCTCCCTCATTGACTTGTGGTGGGAAATGGTTGTGGTAGCTTGCGCTGAGTCCCATGTGAAAGGTAGGTGGTGATAGAAAAGACTGACCATCCCACCTGTGAGAAGATGGGATGGCAGAGGACCCCGTGGAAGGCAAACAAGTTAGTAAAATGGATTTGCTATCCAGATGTATGCCTGAGGCCTGTCTGAGCCTAAGATTTGCTAGGTAAGGTGAGGCCAACATGGGAGGGAGACTGTCCTAACAGAGCAGAGGATGCAGGGTCACTGGGCAGTCAGGAAAGACTGGAGACCTAAGAGCACCATGTCAAGGGGAAAAAAGTCTAGGAGGATGATGGATGTGAAGCAGCCTCATAACCCACAAACTCCACTCTGAAGGTAGAGCATTGGGATGAACAAGTCCTAGCACCAAGCATCACCCCAGCTCCTCCTGGCAGGCCAACGGGACTCACCTTGTGCTGCTTCCACATGGCGCCCAAGGCTTTCACCTCGTGCTTGCCGTGCTTGCCCTCCTCCAGGCACTGGTAGCAGACGGGGCTGCGGCAGCTCACGCAGTACATGCTGTAGTTCTCCAGGTCGTGTTCGGCGCACGTCGGCAGCTTGCGGCCGCCGCCCGCCCCCTTCCCGCCGCCGCCGTCGCCGCCGGAGGCGCCCGGGTGTGCGGGCGGCGGCACCAGGCGGTGCTTGGCGAAGGGCCCGCGGGCCGGGTGGCAGCGTTGCTGGCAGGCGGCGCAATACAGCACCTCGCACTGCTCGCACAGCACCGCGGCCGGCTCCGGAGGGCTGCGGTCGCAGAGCTGGCACTTGGCGGCGGCGGCGGCGCGGCCCTGCTGGTAGCGTTGCACGATGGCCTCCAGCAGCCGGTTGCGCTGGAAGCCGCGGAGGCCGCGCTGGTCCAGGGAGGCGCTCCGGTGGCACTGCGGACAGGTGAGGGAGGAGCTGGCGGGGCCGGCTCCCCGAGGAGCCGCCGCCGCTGCTCCCGGGGGCGCCGGCACCAGCGGCAGCACCCGCACGCCGTTGGGAGACTTCAGGCTTGGGGTGTAGGAGCCGTAGCCGCTGTCGGTCTCGCTGTGCAGGCTCAGCTTGTCCGCGTGGTCCCCCCCGCCGCCGCCGCCGCCGCCGCCGCTCGCCGCGCACTCGGAGTCCAGGCAGCCGGCGGAGCCCGCGGCCGCTCCCGGCCCCGGCGCGGCGGCGGCGGACGTCGCGGGGCTCCGCGGGTGAAGCAGGGGCGGCAGGTGCTGCTCGGTCTCCGGGGTCTGCACGGCGATGGTGCGGGCGCAGGGCAGGCAGACATTGTGCGAGCAGGGCAGGATGATGGGCTCCCGGAAGAGCGAGCCGCACACCGGGCACTTCAGCTCCTCTTCCATGGCCGCTGCGCGGCTTTGTGTGCGGGGCGCGGGCGGACTCAGGCGCGCGGCGCGGGGTCGCCGCCGGCTTCCCCCATCCCCCGAGGCGCCCTTCGCCGCCTACCTCGCCTCCGGGCGCAGGGGAGAAGCCGGGAGGGCTCCGGCCACCGCTCCCGCGCCGGCCGGTTCAGCACCCGCCGGGGATAGACAGCTCCGTGCGGCGGGGCCGAGCCGGGCCAGGGCCGGGGCTGGGGCCGGAGGAGCCGCCCGGCGGCTGGAGGCTGCTCGGGGCCGGGAAAAGGCTCCCTTACGCCTGTGGCTTGGACAGAGAGCGCGGTGGGGCTGTTTTAACGTTGGTAGCATAGAGTAATAATATATGGGGAAGGGAGGCGGGGGGACGAGGGAGGGCAGGCGTAGGAAGGGGCGGGAGGAGCCCTTTCCAGCAAATAAGTGGTCGCTCTCTTTACGGCTGGGGACGGCGAAAACATTTTTTAAAGGATGTCTATACAGCGATGTCTTTATATGTTTAAATAAAGCCATTCTATGGGTAGCGGATTGAACTCAGGCGGGGTTTCATTATCCCTAGTAGCCCTTTCTCCCCTTTCCGAGGAAAAGAGGACGCTTTCAACAAAGTAAGAGCATGCCTCTTCTTCACACTGATCTCACCATGCTGGAGCACAACCGAGATTCACAAAATGTCAGTCACTGTTAGAGGAAACGATGTAAAAGGGGTTAAAAGAGAAGCGGGAACCCCGGTTACAAACGCTGTGGCTGGAAGGGAGGGAAGAGCGTAGCGAGCAGGGAGATGTGCCGCATCGCCCAAGCTCGTAGACGTGTAACCCCAACAGAAATTTCCTGTGAAGACAAATCAGGGATGACAGCTGAGAGTTTATGAACTGAAAATAACCACCCTTAGAAGAAAGAAACCAGTAGTGGGAAATCCCCCATCTGTTTTGTTTACTCTACATATGCTTAGTGTGGATGTAACAGTGGTTTATTTTCATAGCAAAGAGATTATACAGAAGAGTTACTTCACTGCTTTGTTGGGTTTTGTTTGTTCGTTTGTTTTGGGTTAGTTTTGTTTGTTTGTTTTCTTATTTATTTATTTATTTATTCATCTGTCTTGTTTAAAAGTCACTTCTGTATTAACTACAGTTCCATAAGCAGATCCTAATTTTTTGTTTGTTTTACAGTGGAAACTGGTTATTTCAGAACAGCTATTAAAAAAAATGCAGAACTAACTGGTGTCAAATGGAAAAGAAAGAAAAGAAAAAAAACATATTAAATGCATACACTCTCATAACATTTCTTAGGATGTGATGGGCGTTTTGTAACACTTGATGGGGAAGGATTATCTAGTTTCAGGGTTTGCTTTTGACAGTTTATTAAAACTGTTGATGCATAGAAGAGGAGGAATGGGGACAGAGAGCAGAGGAATGGGGACAGAGAGCAGGAATATATTAAATGTACCATTTTTTTCAGTCTTTCCTCTGCTGTTTTCCTTCTTGTATCTTACCTAGCTGTTCTTGAGCTGAGGGGGGAAAAAAGTCCCGAGGGGTTTAAAGCTTTGGAGTTTAGCAGTTCAAGGTCTGAAAGGGGCATCTTTGTCCTCTGGCACATAAAAGAAACATCTGTGACGCACATAAACCTGCCTGTCTTCTGTCTAGGTATGTTTTTCTTTCATGTGACCTCTGTGCCTAGATTGACAGTTTATAGACTGACTGTGTTTGGTCTACCTCCAGCCAGAAAGCTCAGCAGTGCAAGGAGTCCACTGATTTCACAGCTACCTTATGCTACTGTATTGCAAGAAAGAAGCTGTGGGTAAAATGCTGTTATCCTCATAGTCTCTGTTCTCTGCTCTACCATCTGTCAGCAGCAGGAGTGGATGTATAATAAAGATTTCTTGCAGATCTATAAGTGAATCCAAGGCACAAATTCCAAGTCTATGTTGGAAGCTCTAATCCTAAAAGTAATTAGGAAGGTATGGTAGCTTTTTTTTTCCTGGACTTCTGCTTTTTTTCTTTAACTGTGTTTTGTGTAAGGTGACAGTGATCAAAATGTGTGCAATGGTAGTATTGCATCTGAGACATCTGAGCAAAACTGAACATATCAGACAAGAAGTGGTGGAAATGAAAAGGTTTGAACAGCAAACCCAAACAACTCACCTTTATAGCTGGTTTTTTTTTTTTTTTTTTTTAGCTAAGGTTTACAACTTCCTCAGTTCTAATACAGTGAATTTTACATTTACATTTTGACCATTACTCTAGAGTTTATGTAAAAGCCTAAAATTGTTTGTGCTTGACTACAGAGGGAAATGTCAGGAAAGAAACCATCTGTGAAGTACAACCACTGTCTTTCAAACTGAACTTTACTTCTCCTCTCCACAAACCTGATCTGGCATCAGAACGTATTTCCATAACAGATGACATTTGAAATGGAGATGAAAAAGTGACCTGGTCTTCTCTGTACTGTAGCGTGACTTGTACTTCATTCAACATAGGTTTCCACTTACTTTAGAAGTTTCTCTGAGCATTTATGCCCAGGAGAGCTTCTCTCAGGCTTTGAGAGAAAGGAGAGCTGCATGGTCTAGTGCATGCATTTGCCTAGCCTACTGATCCCAGAACAGCTCTCATTTCCAAGGAATTGTAGAGTTTGAATGCAGAAACCTTCACCCCCATGGCACCAGAGACTGCTGATGGAACTAGCACCTACTGTAATGATAGTTAATGCTCTGGTGGGTTTAGGCTGCAGAGCACAGATTTTCCTCCTTATGACAAATATTTATCTATATAACTCTTAAGTGTGCTACTGATGATGGAGGGGAAGAGCCAAAACATTGCTGTCATCCTTACTGTTCCAGAGACCAGAACAGAAACTGATCTAAGTATTGAAAAACACCACTGAGCTTGAGCAGACTGACTTTGGACACTCTTACTCTTGCTGAGGAACAGATCACACTGAGTTGATCCACTAATTTTAATGGAGCTATTCATAAAGCACTGTTTGGTCTGAATCTGATAGAATCGGGCCTTTACTATGTTTTGTAATCAAGCCATTTTTGTAATGGAGATGATCCCTATGATTTCATCTTTTTATGTTCAAATGAGTCTTTAATCTGCTAGAGCTGTAACCATGTATGGATAACCTAGAAACCCTATTCTGGCAGTCCTGGCTTTGATCTTT
>JANHGN010020969.1:0-10542 GCA_024605025.1 Megaceryle maxima
CGCGGCCCCCCGCCCCCGGCCGCCGAAGGAGCGGGGCCAGAGGGGGGGGGGGGGGGGGGGGGCGGGGGGGGGGGGGGGGGGGGGGGGGGGGGGAGAAGGAGAAGGGCAGTGGGGCAGACCACCCTTGGACATTACTGAGGCCAAGCTGGCCTGAGGAACATGCCTTCTCCCAGCCCACCATGCTATAACCGTGACAGGTCCAACACAACTGCCTGGTCTCAAGTGAGCTGTTCTGCCAAGCACAACAGACCCTCCAGCAGTATGCTCCCACACCAGCCAGCCACTGAGGATGCTCTGAAGGCCAGCAGTGCTATACTAGGGATGGGGGAACTAGGGGGCTGCAGGATGGGTTTGCAGTGAAGCTCTCCCCATGCTACGGCCACAGATCCAGGCTGTCCCTCCAGCCCCACCACTGTGGGGCTCAGCTTGGCCCACCCTGCACACAAGAACACTGACACAGAAGAAGCGTGACATGGAGAGCACCGAGAAGCATCTCACTGCTGACCTTCGACCCCCAAGGGTCGGGGACTGCTCCACAACTGGGCATCCCTAGGGTGGTTGGCAGCATCCCCAACAGTGAGCCTCACATCCGGCCATCCCCTGGGGACCTTAGTCCTTAGGTAGCATCCAGACCCCAAGGGTACCACATCCCCGGGGCAGACCCTGTCCCTTATGGTACTGCATCCCCACTCCTTGAACCTCGGGGAGGGGGGACCGGCTCCCCCCCTCCTCACCAACCCCAAAGGGGTCACGGTCTCCATCCCCTGCACCTCCAGGTCGGCTCTTAACACCCGGCAGCCCCCCCCTCCCGGGGACGCACCGCTGGTGACCCGCTGCAGCCCCAGAACATCCTCGGGCCCGATGAGCGCCTTACGACCCAGCTCCTCCTCGGTACGAGCCGCCGCTGCTGCCGCCGCCCCGGCCCCGCCGCTCTTCTTCACCTTCATGGCCCAGCCACCACCGCCGGTGTGAGCGGCCCCGGCCCCGCTGCGCTCCGCCACCGGCCCCGCCGCACCGGGAGGGGCATCGCCGCCGTCGCGCCCGCCCCGCGGCCCGCCCCCCGCCTCCCCCGGCACCGCCCGGAACTGAAAGGGGGGGAAGGAAATGGGGACTCACGGCCCCTCTGACTGCTCCGAACAGCTCAGGCGGAACCACCGGTATAGGGATCAGAACCCAGGAATATTCCCAGAGCCTCTGCCCCCAAGAGCACACCCCTAATGGGGGGAGAACATAATTCCGGCCCCCCCCCAAGAACCTCAGGCTAATATGGAGAAGCTGGAGCTCCCCCTGTTAGTGGCCCCTCTCCAACACACAGGAGTCTCTGCCACAATACTCATCAGTGAGACCCCATAACATAAAAACTACCCCCAACAGCCTGACTGTCCCCCACAACTCCTTTGGGCTAAATACCCATAAGACAGGAGTCAGACTCCATAAAGCAATAGGGGGGTGCAGGCATAGGCAAGCCAGGTAAATGGGCCCCCCACCAAGAGCTAAGGGAAGGTCACACAGCCCCCCCACCCAACAGGGGGTTCTATTTATTTACACAGCAGCTTGTTCTGAACACAGTGCAGGGCGAGGGGGTGCACAGAGGGAGCCCCCTCCCTCATCTCTGCCTCAGGACTCTGACTGAGAGCATCTCCCCCCCATCAATGCAGCCTCTCTTCCCACTCTTGCATCATGGCCACAGCAGACCCAAGCCAAGATGTGGACCTGGCCCTGACACCATTCTGAGAGAGGCCTTCTTGGGCCAGGGGTCCGTGACAATACACTCTACGAGTCAGGGACAACCCCAGTCCCAAAACAGTCATCTGTCCTGAGCTCAATCCATCTTGGTGGGCTCCTTCTTACGCTGTCTGCCCTCCCGGACAATCTTGGCCAAGGAGAGGAGAATAGGGACAGCCATGGGCAGGAAGAGCGGGATGTAGATGGCAAATTTCTGGTCATCGGGGAAGTAGAGGAGATGGAGGAGAGATGGGTCAAAGAAAGCCCTCTCTGAGGAGGTGACTGCCTTCTTGCTGGCCTGGAAAGCTGAGTGCAGATGGCCCGCAGCCAGCTCGGCCATGGCGCTCTGCACTGAGGCCACTGCTTGGTACACCTGTGTGGGAACAACACCAATGGTCAGTCCCTGCCCAGGAGGACAGGATGAGAGGAAGAATCATGGGGGTCACACTCACAACACCACACCAACGAGAGTTCATGGTCTGCACAGGAACAGCGACACCCAGCCCCCTTCTGCTCCCCACCTCAGGGTGCCCCAGCCCTACCTCAGAAGCAACGTCGTCTTTGATGACAATATTCCCAATCTTGTCCAGGAGCTGGGCCAGCGAGGTCAAGGTGGTGGACACAGTGGCAATGTTCTCCACAGTGTGGGCCCAGAGCAGACGGTCCAGCTCCCAGTCAGCCAGACCCTCATTCCCTGGGCTCTCCATCAGGAACTCAGGGGGCAGCTCCTCCCGAGATAACCCAAAGAGTAACCTGGGAGTAGAGAGGAAGATCCCAGCCTACATCACAAGCCTGCAGTTCCACATGTGCCTCCTGCTCTTCCTCTTCCCTGCTGCATGCAGTCCTTGCCTGGCTCAACCATGTCTAGTGGCCTCCTGGATGCAGGAGACAAGCCCCCTACCTCAGGAGACAGGAGATGCACCGGCTGGCCAGTGGTCAGCACTTCAAAGGCCACAAAAAGCCATGCTCACCTCCCCAAGCCCACAGAGGGAAGAAAGAGCTGCATGGGTACAGCCAGCTCTGACCCCATGTGCCAGAAGAACAGACAGAGGCCTGGTGAGTGAAGAGAGGACCCTCACCGGAGCTGGGCGAGGAAAACCTCCATCACTCGCACCATGTCCACATCCACATGCAGCGGGAGGGAGGCTTGGGGTGAAGCAGGGGCTTCAACATTGTAAACCTGCAGAAGAGCGTGTCAAGAGAGGCACGGCCAGAGCCCTAGGGCTGACAGGGCCGCCAACACTCACTGGGGATGAGGAGCCACTGCCTTGTCCCAGCACCACCAGCAAACCTATGGCCTCATACCATGATGCCACCCCAGCGGGGGCTGTGAAAGGCGTTGGTGCTCACTGGGGCTCCGTCCTTGTCCTGGATGTACAGAGGGGAGTGGGAGCGTTCTGGCACGTACAGCAGGAAGTTCAGCACGGGGTAGAGCGAGGCAGCGCTGGAACCTGCAGTGGGACAGAGTCAAAGAACCACCCTGGCTGGCAGGGACAGTGAGAGCAGATGGCCCATGTGCAGCACTAGGGCAGAGCCCAGCCCTGCTCCTCCCACAGCAAGCCCCGAGCAGAACTGCCAGCCCAGGAGGTCTCAGCCACCCTCTCTCCCATCCGGGGACGTGGTATTGCAGAGAGGGAAAAAGGCACAGGCTGTAGGCACAGATGTCCCCCATCCCAGTTCCACAGAGCCAGGTCAGGAGCACAGTGCTCACCCAGCCGGGCCTCCACAGGGTTGATGACGTGTGGGAGGCTGTGAGTGCTCAGGAGGAAGCTAGAGGACTCCTTGTCAAAGCGTGGCGTCACTCCTAGGACAGCATAGTACAGGATCTGCAGGCACACAGCAGAGACGTTGCTGGCAGAGAAGCGCATCCTGGGGCACCCAGGAGAGCCAGGGCTGGGCCCTCCCCACAGCCTCTCCTAGCCCTCACCTGTGAATCAACAGAGAAGTTGGCCACCAAGCTCAGTTTGTCCAGGATGGGCCACACATAGCGGTTCACAGCATCCTCGATGTCCCAGTCCACAGCATGGGATTTGGGGTCGGGGTTCAGTAGGCTGAAGGTGATCTCATACCCTGCCGAGGACCCACAGCCTGTGAGGCCCTGTCACAGCCACCATCTATTGATGCCGATGATGGGCATGTGGCCATGACAGAGCCTCCAAGGGCAATGGGACCTGACCCCTTCCTCCCAGGCCTTCCTCAGCACGGGGTCATGCACCAGTGCCCCAGCACACAGTGATCACAGCATGGATCCCAGCCTGGAGCAACGGCCAAGGGCTAAGGGAAGACCCCAAAAGACATCCAGGGATGTACTACCAGTACAACAGGAACAGGATCTCCCCCCAGAGCCAAAGGGCTTTCCCCAGGTCAGGCTGGGACACACATCCATACCCAGGCTGGATTTCAAGTGTCGTCGGGCATCAGGGCCGAGCTGGCCATTGGGCACACGGTCCGAGAGGGCGGCAGCAATGGAGCTGGCCGTGAAGGACATCACCTGTGTGAGCTGCCGGAGGCGGGTGTGGAGAGCAGCCAGACCACCCCCAGCCCTCACCAGGGCGCTGCGGTGCTTGCCCACGTAGACACTGGTGCCCTGGGGACAGGGCAGGGGTGAGGGCTGGGAGTGGGGCTGGTTCCTGCCAACGGCAAAGAACAGCACAGTGCCACCTATGATGGCCTGGGGACAGATGCCTCCCACCCAGGGCACCTTCGAGGGGCGAAGGGTGCAGAGGCTGGCACCACAAGGTGCTGCTCCCTACCTGAGGCAGGAGAGAGGAGGTTTCAGGGACCACATACATGGTCAGAGAGCCCAAAGAGGTGTCCTGCAGCAGGTGCAGAGCAGCATCAGCCGCTGGAGAGAGATGGGGGCATCAGAAGGGTTGGGAATTTCACTCCAATCCCCACCCTGAGACGCAGCAAAGATGAGCCTTCTGCTCAACCAGTCTCAGAAGGAGGAGCTTGCTGCCACACCGAGCTCCCCCAGTGACCGCCATCCCTCCTCCCTGTACCTTGTGCAGTAGCCACATCCAGTGCTGCCTCCTCCTGAGCCGTGGTGCTGCGATAGACCATCTTGTAGCGGGATGTGACACTGGTTCTCACTGACAAGGGTGGGGGGAAAGCCCGAATAAATCCACTAATCCCAACCCCCAGGCCCTTTGAAGAAGCCATGAGCTAAGAGGGACAAGGGACAGCCCTGGGGGAACACGTGACACAAGGTTCTCTGGGCTCCAGCTCTAAGCCCAGCTGAGTGACCCACCACAGCAGGACAGCCCCACATCACTCAGGACACATCCCTCCCTTCCAGGGCTGCCATCACCCCCCTCCCCGGGGAGGGGAGCAGGTCTCCTCTGCGGCACCCTGGGGACCTTGCTGTCCCCACCACTCCCCTGTGCTGCCAACTCAGGACAGGATGATGCTGATGAACGTGGGTTTGGGGTTTGCAGAGAGAAGACGGTGCCAGCCTCCTGGGGAGAGAAGCCACAGACAGACAGGGACCCCCCGGGGAAGAATGAGGCCGGGGACAGCCCGGGGAGTCTCTCACAGTTCACAGAAATCTCCATCTCCTGCACGTCCCTGAACGGCAGCGCCTTCGGCAGGTCCCCGGGCACCGACCCCGGTGCAAAGACCACGGCGACAGGCACGGACAGCTGGATCTGAGCAGAGACGGGATCAGCTCGGGACGCCGACCTCCGGGACCCGCCGTCCCCGGTGCCACCCGGTGCTCACCAGCAGCTGGCCCAGCCCGTCGATGTCCGCGTAGGGCAGAGCGGCGCGGTAGGTCTCGGTCGTTCTCCACCACAGCGGCAGCCCCAGCACCACGGCGATGGCCGCGAAGGACAGGGCGGCCCGGCGGCCCCGCGCTCGCTCTAAGGGGAAACAGCGCTCAGCACCGGGACTGCTTCCCGAGGACGGGGTGGAGACCGTGGCTGGGGACAGCGAGCGAACCCCAGACACCCCAGTACCTGCTTCATCCGCTGCTGCTGCTGCTGCCGCCGTCCCCGCCATCTTCACTTCCGGGTCCAGCGGGAGGGCGGGGCCTAGGCCCGGCTAACCCAATCAGAGCGCACAGCCGTCACGGACAGCGAAGAGACGTGGAGCCTGGAGAGAGGCGGCGCAGACGGGCGGGCAGCAGCACCAATCAGAGCGCGGTACCCGCCCTAAGGAGGCGGGCTTTTAGTCGCACAGCTCCTACGGATGCCGCAGAGGGATGGGCGGTGCTTGTGCAGCGCCGAGCACTGCGACCGGGAAAGGGCGTGGAAACGCGGAAGAACGGAGGGAACAGGGGCTTCCCAGGACCTCCTCACCCACCCCACGTCCCATAGGGCAAGCCCAGCCAGAGGTTCTGGCTCCCAGAACCTCACCTTGAGTGTGAGGTTACTGCATGGGTGAGAACAGCAGGCTGCTGTGGGTGGTATTGGAGAGACTGGGCAGCCTTGGATGGGGTGGCACACAGTGCCCAGCAGCAAGGGACAAGGCATCACGGCGCTGTCTCTACCGTTTATTCGTTGTTAGGCTATTTGGTACACGGGGTGCACACGGCAAACACAACACAGGTGCCCCAAGGGCAGCAGCAACCAGGACTGCAAAGCTACGGCAGGGCAGGGGCACCCCCAGGCCTCCCCTCCCGCCCTCCACGCGGCCAGGCCTCTCCCCAACAATGGCCTGGCCGGAGCCCCCCGCCAAAGGGGCACCCGGGTGGCTCCCTCTGGGGGCTGGGTAAACCCAGCCCCCCACTTCATCTGCGGACGCGGCGGTATGAGGCCGGCCCGCGGGTCACGCTCCCCTTTTCCTCCCCGCGTGGTGGCTCCCCTGGGTGGCTGGGGTGGAAGCGGGGTGTGAGCAGTGGCGGGGAGGGGGCCAGGGCGGGGGCCGGGGCCAGTGGGGCACCCGGCCAGGGCTCAGTAGGCGTGGTTGGCCACGTAGAGGGACTGCCCCGCGGCCCCGGAGTCGTCCCCGCTGCCCTCGTACTTGCCCAATGCCGCCAGTCCATTCACCTGTGGGGAAAGGAAATGTCAGTGGCCCCCAGGGGGTATGGCCTTCAGAGGCTCCCAGTCCCTGGGGACTCAGGGTCCCTCAGCTCACAGGACCCCTTCAGGGTCCCTCAGCTCACAGGAACACAGTCCTTGGTGTCCCCTGTGGCCCTGTAACAACACAGTCCTTCACATCCCCCTTCCATGCAGATAGGGCCCTTGGTTTCCCACATCTCACTGAGCACAACCTTTAGTGTACCTCATCACCCGACAGGACAGGGCTTTTGACATCCTTTTTCCCCACAGGGACACAGCTCTCAATGTCCCATGTCACAGCCCATCCCACAGGGACCTGGCCCTTGGCATCATACCCCATTGTCCTATGGGGATGCAGCCCTTGCTGTCCCCCATGGAGACAGCATTATATCCCCTCCCTAGGGATCCTGATCCTTGGTATCCCTTGTCCTATCAGGGCACATCCCTTGGTGTCTCTTGTGAACCTGTGAAACATGGCTCTCTGCATCCCCTATTCCAAAGGGTACAGTCATTAGTGCACCCCCTCCCATGTGGACGCAGCCCTTGGTGTCCCCTGCACCGTGTCCCCTCTACCCCAGGGGACACAGCCTTGAGAACCCCTCCACTGTGGGGGCCGTTGCCATCACCTCTGCACGCTTGACAAACTCCTCAGTAGCAGCGGTGGCATTGTCCTGCTGTCCACGCCAGGCGCTGAGCGCCGATGCCTGCAGCGCCCGTCCATAGGAGAAGGTGAGGGCCCATGGCCGCACCAGGGGGCAAGTGTTGATGGCGTTGAGGTTGATGGAAGCCTCCTCCTCACTCTGACCCCCAGACAGGAAGGTGACACCTGCAGAAAGTGGGATTATGGCACCGGGGGAGCCACATGGCATCCATCTCCTTGTCCCTGCCGCATTCTGGTGCTGGTACCTGGCACAGCTGGGGGCACAGTGCGGCGCAGGGCGGTGACAGTGGCCATGGCAATCTCCTCAGGACTGTACTTGGTGGGGCAGGAGTGCCCAGGGGTCACCATGTTGGGCTTCAGCAGGGTCCCCTCCAGATAGACGTGGTGGTCGCTCAGTGCCTTGTAGACAGCTGCCAGCACCTGGAGAAGATGGGCAGTGTGGAGTCTCCCAGCACAGCATGGCACAATGTGGCACAGTGCTCAGCCTGCTGCCCATCCCACTGCTCACCTTCTCCGTCACATACTGGCACCGCTTGAGGTCGTGGTCACCATCAGGCAGGATCTCTGGCTCCACGATGGGCACGATGCCATTCTGCAAACACCGGACAGATGCTATCACGGGGATGTCCCTGGGCATCGCCCTGGCCCCTTGGCAATGTAGGCCAATGCCTGGACCTGAGGGGTGATGCTCAGCTCCAAGGTTCAATGCACACCCTTGCAAGTTATGCTTATCCTACTGGGGCAACGCCTGGCCCCATGAGGTGATACCCATCCTAGGAGGGTCAATTCTTGGCCCCATGGAGCAATGTCCATGTCCACAGGGTGATGCCCAGCCACATGTAGCAAAGCCTGGCCCTATGGATAGATAGGTGCTTGGGCCCGTGGGTGATGCGCAACAGATGGAGCACTGCCTGGCCCTGGGACTCAATACCCATCCACGTGAGATGGATCACCCCATAGGATGATGTCCAGCCCCACAGGTTGATACCCAGGCACGGGGGTAGTGCAGAGCCCCATGAATACGTGCCTATCTCTATCGGGCAAGAGCTGGCCCCTCAGATCACCACCCATCCTATTGGTCACTGCCCAACCTGCGGGGTGATGCCCAGCCACGGACACATACCTGCTGGCAGATGCTGGCATAGCGGGCCAGGACATTGGCATTCTCCATGATGGCGAGTGCAGAGGGGGTGTTGTCACTGATTTTCAGCACGCAGCGCCACTTGGCAAAGTCAGCCCCATCCTTCTTGTACTGGGCACAGCGCTCCGACAGCCCATCCAGACCTGACGGGCAGTGCATCAGCCCTGTAGCCTCAAACCCCATGGCCTTCACCCCCCTGCCCACTCTACCTACCCTGTGTGGTGGTCTCGCCATCTGTCCCAGCCAGCGGCACAACACCCTTGTCCACCTGTGGAAGAGAAGGTAGCACTGAGCCCCACCAGCACCCTCTAAGCACCCTCAGCACCCCATAAACCCACTGGTCAACCCCCGCACCTTGATGCCCACGACGATGCCCTTGTCCTTGATCATCTGGACAAAGGGAGTGCCATCGTCAGCCTTCTGGTACATGGTCTCATGGAAGAAGATGACACCCCCAATGCATTTCTTCACCCGGCTGTCAGCGCTGAAGAGGATCTGACGGTACAGCCGGCGGTTCTCCTCCGTGTTCTCCACCCCAATCTGGTTGAGGCGCTTCGCCATGCTCCCTATGGGCACCCGGCACCCTCATCAGCCTCAGGTGTAGGGACAATGGGTGGTGGGACAGATCCCCCCCACACTGACCTACGGACTCATCGGCAGCCAGAATCCCCTTGCCCGGGGCCACGATACGCAACGCAATGTCCGACAGCTCCTTCTTCTGCTCGGCCGTCAGCGCAGGGTATTGGTGCGTCATGGTGCTGGTGGCTGCGAGCGGATGGGGACTGAGTCACACACAGGCGCCGTGCCCCCCCCCATCGGTCACGCACCAGTATCCTGCGGGGACCAGGGACCTCCACGGGGCTGGGGCACGTTGGGGCAGGCGCGTTGCATAAGCGGCGGCTGCCCTCGCCCCGGGCCGAGCAGGGCCTCGTGGAGGATGCCGGGGAGCTCCCAGCCATTTTGCTGCCTGCTTGCCCGCCCCCAGCCCAGCCATCTTGAGGGAGCGCGGCTTCGAGGGAGGCCGGGGCAGGACCAGGGGGATGGGGGTGATCCGGGGATGGAGGTACCCCGGGGCCGGGGATATCTCGACTGGGAGGTATGCGGGGGATGGCGATAGCCCGGGGATGGGGATACTGGGACGGAAGGGTGAGGTGGAACTATCCCGGGAATGGCACTACCTGGGGAGGTAGAGACCCCAGGGGCAGGGCTGGGGCTTCCCGGGGTTTGGGGTACCCTGAGGACGGTGCCGTCGCGGGGAGGGTGAGACCCCGGAGATCCGGTGCTCTCCCCAAGACGGCGATTCCCCGTCCGGCACCGCCTGGGCTGGGGCTGCGTCAGCACACGGGGTATCTCCGGGCTCCCCCATCGCCTAACACCCCCATGCCCGGGGCTCCCTCTGACCCGGAGCCCCCCAGCTCTGCCCGACCCCCGGAACGCCGGCCACGCCGCATGGAGCTCCCCTGGAGCCTCAGCGGGGCTGCCGGCTCCCGTCGCCGGGGTCCATCGGCTACCCCTCGGTCCCCCGGCTCCCTCTTACCGTGCAGAGCAGGCGGCGGCGGGAGCAAACTGCAGGCTGCGAGCTCCAACCCCCCGGTAAATGGGGCTGCGATGCCGCAGAGCTACGTGACCGGCGGGGCGGCACCCGACAGGACCGGCCCCCCCGGCCCGCTCCGCCCCCGCCCCCGCCTTCTCACGCACCCCCGCCGGCATCAACCCCGGGGTGGGGACCTCGCTGTGCCACCCGCTGCTGCTGGTGGGCACCTCTCTTTATCCCCCGCCCTGGCCAGGGACCCAGCTGAGTAACCGTCTGTCACGTGCAGGGACCCCCACGCCACCCAGCCACCTCACTGTGGCAGCCCCTGTTGCTGCTGAAGACCCCACTGTGCGACCGGCCTTACCGTGCCATTCTTGGTTATGGGTAAAGACCCCCCCCCTCGTGCTACCCCCAGGCTGGGGACCCCAATGTGTCCCCCTATTGTCACTGCCAGCTAGAGGCAGGGACCCCCCTGTGCCAC
>JANHGN010020970.1:0-30383 GCA_024605025.1 Megaceryle maxima
ACAAGGATTTTTTTTTTTTTTAATGTATAAAGACAAAAAATGAAGCAAAAGAGAAAAAACATTATACTCTAAAATTTTCATTGTTTTAATTTGTGTTACATGAAAAGAATTTTGTTACTGAAGGGAACAAACTGGAGTATTATGCAATTTTAAGGTCCTGGTCATAAGTAGAAAGAATGAAAAATAGAAACTCCATTATCGTATTAAGTGTTCAAGTGCTTGGTAATAAGGCTGTTATGAAAAACTGAACAGACTATTCCCTGCTCAGTACAACACAGACAAACAAGTCTTGGCAGGGTAAGGAAGACCACAGAGTATCCATGATACTTTGGCTAGACAGTTTTCAGTACCCAGCATAATTCATTTAAACTATTTAAATCTGTCATGAGTTTGTCTACCAGACAGCAGTACACAGCACAGGCATGTCCTCTGACATTAGTGTAAGAAATAGCTATTAAGGTCCCTTACAGAGGACACAGTGCATTTACCTTAGTTGCTGAAGCTAAAATGTCTTTCTTCCCTTTTCTCTCAATTTTACCTACTCGCCTATCCATTTAATTTAGCATCCACTTCCTAGTTCCTCTCCTTGCCTCACTTCTCCTTCAGTTTCCTCTCTCTCATTTGTTTCCTTTTGCTTTCTCTTCTCTGCCCTCTACATCTTCTCTTGTGAACATTAACTCCCAGTGTCCACAGCCTAAACAACAATCCATCACAAAACAGAACTAAGTAATACAGGCAGGGAAATGAAGCACCTTGAGATTCAGTCGGAAGTTACAACACAATTTACTTTGGTATATTTTTAATTACTATAATTTTTCATCTCAATAACAATATATATTTCTATATAGACATAAATATTTGCATATATACATACATGTATAGGTATGTGTTATTAATAAAGATGTTATAGGCCTGTTATAAATCATATGACTGTTCTTCTTTTGTTCACTAGCCGTGGCAAGGTAGTAAAAAGACTGAATTAATTTATTGTTGAGGAATGCCTAAAAGCCATTTTAATAGATAACAATTATCTTCTTATAATAAATACATAAGCCTTCCAGGTTCTCCTCTTTACTGACTTTGTAACTGAAAGTTTACAATTAGACCTATTACCCAATCATCTTGTTCTGAGACTAGTTCCTTGTGTAAGTTCTCAGTTCATGAAGACATAAAAAAATCTTCATCAGGTGAAACAGATCTCCCCCAAAACATAGAAGCATAGAGGGTACTTTCCTCCAGATAAGAAGGAAATCAAAATCATGGGATGTCTGAGCACTTAACTTCTGACACATGACAACACAGGTTTACCTTTCCAAATGTTACGTTATCTCTTCTAGCCTCTTCTATTAATTTCTAATGCAACTAGATGGTACTGTTTTCTATGAAGTTCCCACAGAAAACCACTGGGAACTTAATGAGTCTTGGAAATGAAACTCATTTCACATTGTAAAAAAGCTCCAATCGTCATAACTTATTCATTAAGAGAAAAGAAATAAGACTTCATAAGAGAACATCACTACCATAATTTGAAATCCCACTAACCATTCCTCGGGATGGTATAATACATGCTGGTTTTTCTACATTTGGTTTTGAAAATTCCCACTCAGTAGTTTCTAATTTGCCTTCAATGACCCAAAACAAAAGTCACTGGTAATGCTAACATACCAAGAAAATCAGTATATTTAACAAATTTATGATGCTAGCAACAAAAACTACCTTCATACTCTAGTCAATGACTTCATTTTCTTTCAGAAACTAAACAAAGAGAGCTATTTTGTCCTTAAGAAGCATAAATACAAATAAATATTTCCAACAAAACAGAAAAAAAAATAACATCTGATCTTTAACTACAAGGAAACTAAAACTATAGGGGGGAAAAAAAAAAAGGAAATTAGAAAAACATTCTCAATTTCAGATGCACCTGACTCTTCCTATTATCCACGTCTATGAGCACTCTAACAAGATTTGTATTTGTTACTCGCATCGAACCCATTCCAAAATGGAAGTACTTGACATAACTCCAAAGCTGCTCTCAGTCATTTGATGTGACACTTCTTGTTAATGATGAAACAAGAATGTTAATATTTTAGACACACCACTCTTCCCTACATCTTCCATCCTCCAAACTAGAATGCACAGAAGAAGCACCAAGCAATTATGTCAGCATCCTGTAGTTTCTTTTTTCACCTCCTCTATGATATTGAATGAGTTATAAGGTCAAAGCTATTCTCTGATAATCACTAATTATCTGAAGTGAAGCAAATGAAGACTTTCAGGAAAACCTGCACCCAAAATAGAATCATGCTGTCAAGAAAAAAAGCCTGCCTTCTTGGTATAACCTATGTAGACCCTATTGAATATTGATGATGCAGAATTCTGCTAAATCAGGAGAGGGAATTCTAGAATTTAACACACTTCCTAGATTTTCATTTTAGAGTTCAGTGTTGAAATTCAGACTTCAGCTCATAGTTTCAACCCTAAATGTTCCCAACTAAGAAACGTACGTAGTTATGAAGCTGTTTAGAACTGAGTTTATAAAGTAGCTTTAGTTTTTCCTCAAAGACTGCAGTTAAAAATACTATCGAATCTTCCATGCCATTTCTCAGAAAATTACTGCATTTTTGAGCAATGATGGTGGTGGTCTCTACAGTCAGAGTATAAGACATGTATTGTTATGCAGGCAACATCCAAACAATACAATTAAATTACACTCCTCATGTGCTCTTCTGATTAGTAGTTTAGAAAATGTTTAAAACTGTTTTGTAAAATACAACCAGCAAACTACTTGCTATATGCAGTTCACTGGCATACAAACCAAATGCTCTTCCCACATTTCAGGCTTTGTGCTCTCAACTTTTCTCACCCTTCTATCATTTCCTGCTTAAAACATCTAATAGATGTTTCAATAAATGCATTTTTCAGCTCCTATGAAATGGTCCAAAATGCTTTTGTTTTCATCTTATTAGTAGCCTTATGCACTTTGCAGAGCATCTTTTGTTACATCTGACCCAGTGCCTTAGACACCAGACAGATACTTAAAAAAATACTTAAACATCTACATAAACCCTTTTAGACCTACCCTTCCAAAAAACATTCAGATGATAAAGACTTACACTGTTAACACCCTTTAGAGTTTCTGAATTTAATCTTTGTCACCCTTCCTCTTGATAGATAACTGAAGCATGGGAATTGCTGTGCACACACATCAAAAAGCAAAGCAAAATAAGACAATGACATTAGGAAATAATACCAACCCTACTGAATTCCAGATGTAAATATCTATTTTATCATTGATGTAAGAATATTTCTTCCTACGATCACAACAGCATTACAAACTAGTAATACTAGGGGGAGAAGAGAGGCTGTGGAGGGAGTGTTGGGAGTGAGGGGAGGGAATGGCTTAATCATTTTAAGAAAATATTTAGTTCTTCTGCTTCTGATGACCCTTTCTGATTTGTCTGTACTATACTTGTAGGATGGCTAGCACCTTTGTTTCAACATAACATCACTAGAAGAGAATCCAGAATTCCAAGAAAAAAAAAATTGTTTTTTTTAAAAAAAAGATGTATTATTGTGACACAAAAATATGCAAACTCTCAAGAAAGGGTAATTTTAGTGTAAAAACTTTCTTTCATGAGTGTCTTTTCATGAATCTGACAGCATATTTCAATTCAGATTGGGTAGATCTATGCCCTGGAAAACAATTATTTGCTTGATTAATTTTCTGCACTGCTCTAAGAATAGAAAGTTGCATGCATTTGGAATTCCCTATGTCATTTGAAAAAGAAGAAACTAAAGAATTTCATTTCATGTAAAGAATAAAAGATATCTGGTTCATAATCTGGTATCTGGTTCATTTCTTTGATTAACAGAGGTATTAAAATATTTATTTTAATTTGTACAAAATACCCAATCTTTTTGTGCCGCTTATCTTTCCTCCTTTCATTATATCTGAAAAAACTCAATTTACAATTTATTGGGAGATAAGAAATGAATCCATGGCCAAGGACAGTTGATATATGCATTATACAATAAACCAAAAAGATTAATTCGTAAACCAAAAAGATTAATTCCCTTTCAGGATAAAGACATCACAGGTTTTTTTAAATTTTTTTTTTTTCTTCCATTTCAGCAAATGTTGTGCAATGTTATCTTACCTTAACATTTCTAGTGGATTGGTCTCATGCACTTGGTTGCCACATCTGGGGCAGTCATTGCTGTCTTCAAAGTGTTGAACAATACAAGTCTTGCAAACTGAAGGACAAAAAAAAAGAACAAGAAAAAACACAAAACAAAACAACTTAGACTAAGATCTAAATAAAATTGCTTGAACATGACCTAATGATACCAGCTAACTACTTCATGCATTAAAGATAAAAGAGTATTATTTTAATGCAAATAATTACATTGTATCTTATCCACTTCTTGTTCCTCAAAGCTATAGCTAGTTCTGCTCTGCCAAGACATTGAGTTCAGCAGCACAAGTGCTGCTTCAAAGTATGCAATATTTTTACTACTTAGAATTCCCACAGTATAAAATGCAAAACCCATACCATGTAGCACATATAAAGAGCAGGTTCTGACAAAGTGCATGCTGAGGAGCTCTAGCCCAGCACAGCCAATCATAATTTCAGATGATTTGAAAATGACTGGTGCACATTATTTTCTTTCCAGCTGTGTTGCTGGCAACTGTAAAAACTGTTATAAATACCTAGTGTGTGAGAAAAGTTCACTGAATTCGTACACAGGTTCAAAGCGGCTGTTTCCCTTTTGACATAGCACCTTCAAAAGCAATGACAGAACTTACAGTAAACATCTAATACTTGAATCTTATAATGAAAGATCAAGATCATTACTATGAGAAGCATAAACAAACCCCAAAACAACAACAATGTGAATTTTAAATCCAATAAACTGGTATTAAACTAAACAAGGTGCAACACTATTGTTGCTTCCAAATGATTAATTTCAGACTGTAGATTTTACTGCCATTAATAAAAAAATGGAAGCCAAGCTGATGAGAACAAGTATGACTGCTATTATTACTGTGTTAAAACATTCTTGATGGAGATAAACTCTATCCTCTATTATTACTTCACCTAAAATGAAATGAAAACTGCAAATTCATCAATAAATGGACTGAAAAAATAAATGGACTGCTGCAATTGCAATATGATTTCAGATGAGACACTGTAATTTCTTTCATCAATTACCTAAAGAATTAAGAGTGCCATTAAACAAGCTGGTAAATACTAATTATATGACACTCTTTAAGGAATCTTGAAATTCCTTGAACAAATGTCACCTGACAAGCAAAGTCTGCAGTTATTTTTGCAGTAGTATGCTCAGAAGAGTTACTACAAATCAGCTGGTACTGATAATGCACACACTTTGAGACTCTATGTAGGTGTCTTTTCCATTTGCTTTAAAACACTAACTTAAGGACAATACTTTCACAGCTTTGGTTGAAATTACAATGAACTTTCCCTTTTAACTGTGACAGACAGACTTCAGAGCTCTCTGGCTGGCTCCTGGCACTTTCCCCAAGCCAAACAGCTCCAGCAGTGCTGGATATAGGGCAGATTTCTGATGATCTGGTAAAATGAGCACAGAAAGCCTATGAGTCCTGCCAAATAAGCCCAGTGAGGCACAGGGCTGTCTCTGCATGTGGGGATTACAAAACAGCTGAGAACACTGATGCTATGAGTGCACCATTCAGCCCTCAGAATATGAGTTAAATTTTTCTTTAGTTCAAGTTGTGAGGTATTTAGCGCTGGCATACAGATGCAAGAACCTGTAACCACAGAACTCTTCTATCACAGATCTTTTATAATTTGTTAAATTACTAGACTTACAAATTACAAGTCTTTGTGCAGCCAGTTCAAATCATAAAGTCATCTTATACCATGAAAACCCCCTTGAAACTGTAAATCAATACTGTATTAATCTAAAATAACTTTAGCTTTTTCTCATGTAAAGCTCTAGTGCTATGAGGATTTGCCTGTCAAAACTAAATGTGATGCACCCATAGCAATGTAAAAGTAAAAATACACATTTATTCTAGCACTCAAGAATAATGAACTGATATGTGATACTCCTAGTAAGAGTAGGATCACCAACCACTATTTTCAGATATGATAGGTATAATCATCCTTTCTTATTCTCAATATAAAACAATGAACATTTTTCAAAGCCTATGACTTTGAAGTTTCAGAGAACAGTCTGAGGTATTGGGTGAAAAGGGTAGGGAAAAAGGAAATCTTTAAACATAATTAAATTACAGATATATTTAATACACATTAGGGAAAAAAACCAAAACAAAACCCAAACCAATCAACCAAAACCAAAACAAAACTCTTTAGTGCTTCCAGTAGAGATTAACAAAATGGCATGGTTTCACTTGCTTTACAGTAGGTCACAGTGTGGCAGCAAGCAGGCAGAAGAAAACACCTTAACTAAAATGTACACAGTCTGCAGAATTTTGAGGTATATGCTACACTTGCCAGTGAAATGAGGACCTGAATTTCATGGTTGTACTATGACACTTGAGATGAGGCACAATAAAAAACCCACATAAGGTCATTTACTACAGCTGATAAAAGTACTTTGTGACACATGCTAGTTGGCTGGCAACCATTACATAGTACACAATGCTACATTTTCCAATACAAAGTTATCTGGTTCACCCATTCTTTCAGATCATCTAATCAGCTGAAAAATACTGATACAGTGCCAGAACTGTGCTGTATGTCATCTCATGCAAACAAAAAAGTACACATCTTATGCATATCTACATACATGTTGTTCAATGAAGACTCTTCCTAGGTTATTTTTTAAATGCTGATTAACACAGTATCTACATAAAACTTCATATTGCAGTTTTTAAACAAAATATTCTACAAAAGAAAGTTTAATTAGTTAACTGTGGGACAAACTCGGAATGCATCCTTTGACTGCTTCCGAGGATATCCTCTCTCAAAGTTAATCACTCTTTGATCCAGTGATCAAAAGAGAGGCACAGGGTACACACAGCTAGCGAAACATCAGACTCATTTCAGTGATGACACAGAGATGTTCAATGAAGTATTTAATTAGCTATCTTAGACCTGCTATAAATGCACTTACTTTTAGGGAAAGTGGCTGCATAAAAACAAGACAAAAACTTTTAATATATTTAACTGGCCTTCTCAGAAACTATACACATGAGACTATTCCACTGTTAATTACAATTACCAGACACAGTCAGACTGGATTCCCTTCTGTTAAAAGGGAGAGATAATTTCAGTACTTGGTGATCAAGACAGACTTGTTGGGTTGAAATTTTCTATTTCAATAAGACAGATATGTGAACCTTTAAGACCTGTATATGCCACTGACTTCTACAGGAGGAGTAGCATGAAAGCAGCCCAGCTTGTTTGAAGGTGGGAAATTTTGCTGCAGTAAAGTTCATTTGGGATCTCCTGGTGACAGCATAAATTTTTAACAAAATCTTAAAAACGCTCTGTTTGCAAGATTATTGGTTTGATATTGAAAATTATATCTCTGGTCACTTTTCTCCATGGCAGGACATTTCTGAAAGTTCCTAGATTGCATTCATTGACAATGAAGGCAAATACCAGAGAGACCAACTTGATTTGCTATTCATAAACAGGGAAAAAAGTGACAAATACAGCTGCAGATGGCAGCTTGTCTTGCAGTGACCACAGGATGACCAAGTTCAGGATCTTGTGGAAGGATACAAAGTTAACAGCAGAGGTACTTCAGGAGATGGGACTTCAGCTTGTTTAAGCAACTGCTGGTCATATTTCCCAAGGAGTCTATCATTAAAAATAAAAGATACTTTGGAGAAACAGCTGTTTAGTTTTTTTAAAGAAAGTGTACTTAAATGTCAAGAACTAAGCAGCCAATTGTATGGGAAATTTTGTCAGAACTGCTTATTGTACAAGAAATACATGGTGCACGAGCTTCCTAATTAATATGCATAAATAGAGCATATTGTTGAAACGAGGATGGGAAACAAAAGAGTATAAAACCATTGCTCTGTCACATAGGGACAAAATTAAGAAGGCCAAAGCCCAACAGTAGCTAAAAGTGATGAGGGACAAGCAGGGTAGTAGCTGAAGGAAGTTCAGACAAAATGTGGGTCTGTTAATCTATGAGGGAAACAACTGAGGAATAGAGTATATGGAAAGATTCAACATCCTTAATACCTTTCTTGCCTTGGTCTTCACAGGCAAAGCCCAATCCCAGATCTCCATGCATACCAGCATGATTTGGGAAAGAGAAAGATGACCATCAGCCAGGGAGCAGCAGGTTAGGGCCTATTGAGAAAAGCTGAATGTATTCAAACCTATAGGCCAGGCAGGATTCACTAAGATGAAAATATCACCATAATCATGGTGATTACGGGAGGTGCTTCATGACTGAAGAAGAGTAGTGTGTTATGACCACCTTTAAGAAAGATGAGAAGGATGACTCAGGTAACTATAGCTAAATGGTATCCTCTAGCACCCTGTAACGATGGCAGATCACATCATATTCCTTGAAATTAACTTCTAACTACATGAGAAACAAAAATGTAATCAGGAATAGGCAATAGTGATTTACCAAAACCAAATCCTGGTTGAGGTTAGTAGATAATCTAATAACAGTCTATACCATCTGAACAGCAGTTATAGGAATGATGGAGCACAGCTTTTCTTAATAAAAGCAAAGAGTATCATAAGGAGAAATGGTCACAAGTTGTTGTTTGGTAGCACATTCAGAAAAAGCTTCTTCACTAGTTAAATAGCATAGTACTAGAAATGGTTATTGAGAGAGGCTGTGAAGACTCCCGGCTTGGAAATTCACAACTCAGCTGTACAGAGCCGTGGTCTGACCTGATATAGTGTTGGTACCTAACCTGCCTCATGTATTTAGTTGGTCTAGACAAACTCCAGATATCCCTTCCAACCAACATTTCTACAATTGTGTAAGCAGTCTGATATTTTTTAGGTCACTAAAGAACATTCCTGAGGAAAGTTTCTTTCCCATGTTTTATAAGTGCAAGTTGTACTAAACAGTGGAGTGACTCAGGAGACAGATGACGAGACATACCCTTTAGCTCACATCTAGCCTGCTTCAACCAGTAGTTCTTAAACATCCTTGACAACCGTGTAACAGATCAAGAAAAAAGGTCTCAGTCCATAAAACCATTCTGGTACAAGTATCAGAAAGAAAAAAGAGTACTGAATTTGTACAAGACAAATACTAAAGAACAGTTAAATGTGTTGTATTTTGTGGTAACTATTTGGACATGACTGAAGAACCAGACCTGTAGTTTAAAAAAAAAAAAAAAAAAAGTTTAAATATTCTCTAAAAGCCAAAGTGTACAATAATTTATCAGAGTAGCTTCCTAAATTCTGCCACATACAGATCACCTTTTCCTCTACAGACATAATATTTCCATATCACTGCTTGAAGTTTTTAATTTTCCTTTCCATCATTATAAGCTTCATATTTTGGCACCTAAACTTTAACGAAACACCACCTTCCCTGCAGTTCTACTTAATGACCCAAACATGTGGCAGCTTTTCTGTGACAAGACCTGTGCAACTATAAAACAGCTCAGTAAAATTCACAAGCACTAATCTGAGAACTAGGCAAGTAACAGAGCTGTCTCAGTAAAGAGCTCCCAGTCTGTAAGTGAAAAAAAGAAATAGATGCTGCTGACAAAAAAAGCTCCTTTCTGACATTATAGTTTTGTAATGGAAGCAAAAGTAAATAAATTATCTAAACAAAAAGATACATTTTTTTTTTCTGTGAGCTGATTTCTGAAGCAACCTTTTTCCCTTCACCCTAACTTTTTAAAAGTTACTATTGGTTCATTAAACTTCAACCATAAAGACAAAAAGAACACAAAAAACCCCACAAACAAACAAACAAAACCCCACAACAACAAAAAACCCCAAACCAAACAAAAAAACCCCACACCCTCAAAAAAAAACCTCCCCCCAAACCATCAAAAAACACCTCATGCTGGAATTTTTCCATTTTCTTTAAAGGAAAACATATTTCAATAATAAATAATATACCTCCCTCTCTCCTGTTTTATTTCGAGTTCTTATAAAGACACTTTATTTAATTTCTCTCCTTCTGAACTTAAATTCCTTTACTAAGTAGCCCAAAGCAGAAGAATACCACATAATACATTATAATCCTTAGCTGATATTAGACCTAGAAAAAGTCAGTTTAACATTACTTTTTCTCAAAACTAAACTAAAAATATTATTATTATAATGGTAAATGATAATATATTTGTATTAGGAACAACATATAGGAATTATAAGTTTTAATTCTTTTTGTGCTTGATATACAAGGGATGTAACACAATAATGTAAAAATTAACAGCGAGGATGTTAACAACTGCAAGAATCACAGAAATTACAAGACATGCTAAGAAAAGGCTTTTAATTGATATTTGTTATGGGTTTATAAATGGAAAATCTGCCAGCAGACATACAGTCCCTCTTACTGCTAAAAGAACTCAAATTTTATTAGAAAGACATTTTCAAGAAGGTCCAAACAAACTATATTTCATTTGGGAATAAATGTAAAAAACCCAAACCAAACCAAAACTTAATTTAGCTTGTGGAAGTAAGATGTCCGAGTTTGATAGTACCATTCATATATTTAATATAATTCATATACAACACAATTTTAGCAGTATTAGGAGCATAAAACAACCTGAATCATTTCTCCTAAATTAGTTTCTTACTAAGAGATCTACTCCCTAAATAAGTATTTTGCCAGCTTTCAACTATTTCTATGCACTGTGCCATGGAACATATTACAGAGAGATGTGAGCCAGTACTGACCAAACTGCTGTATCCATCATCCACACTGCCAACAGGTACATTGGCTTAAGTTTCAAAAAGATAGTTATATTATCAAAATACCACACCTAACCTAATGACCTTGCAACGAGCCAAGCCATAGCAATGCATATTTGGTGCTAGAGCCAGAACAACCACCACTAGCTTAGGGAAAGGTGCAAGGTGTTAAACTGAGTTGCCATACCCTCAGGATGACCCAGACGACCAGTGTCTATGAAACCCCATCAGAAACTGCATAACATTTC
The DNA here is from genome assembly GCA_024605025.1 of Megaceryle maxima. NCBI lineage: Eukaryota > Metazoa > Chordata > Aves > Coraciiformes > Cerylidae > Megaceryle > Megaceryle maxima. The sequence goes on from JANHGN010020970.1 coordinate 11,120, forward strand.
ATGCAACACTTCAGAAGAAAACAAAAACCTTCAGAGAGATCACATTAAACAAAATATACACACTTAAAGTAAGTATCACTCATGAAGGATGGAATATTTTGAAAGTACTACTTACAGGTATGGAGGCACTCGGTTACTGTAGTTGGCTTGATGAGATAGCCTTTACAGATATAGCAAGTGATATAAGGATTGAAATCTTTCACCAAGTGCTTCCTCTGAGTAGCCATTCGTGGGATAGGAAATGCTGGCAGTGTGCTCGGGGCCAGAGGATTAAGTCCGAGAAGCGTCGATGCCCACGGTTCACAAGAGCTGAAGCGCTGCTCTGTGCAGCTGGACTTCTCCAGGCATTTGCTCTGAATTCTGGAGGTCTCACAGGGACATGGCTCATAACTCCTGCTCGTGTGCCAGGCGAGTCATTTTCTTACCTGTAACACACGTGGAAAGAGAGAGGTGTGTCAACCTGGCAGCACAGTGACGATGCCTCGGAGGACTAGTGCCGCCATAAACTTGGCAGGGGTACCCGGGTCATTATTTACATAACAGCAGCTGTGCGCCTGGCGCTCGGCAGCCAGGGTCCGAGGCCGCGCTCCTGCCCCCGCCAGCGGGACAAGTTGCCAGGCGCCGCAGGGCAGCGGTGACAGGTGCCGGGGCCGCTGGCCGGCTCCAGCGGGGGCCACGGGCGCCTCGCTGCCCGAACAGCGGCACCATCCCCCCGCCCCCCCCGCCAAGGCGCCGCGGTCCGCAGGCCTCGGAGGGCCCCGCGGGGAGGAGCCTTCCCCCGTGTCCCAGCGCCGCGGGCGGGCTTTCTCTCCGCTCGCCCGCTGCCAGCGCCTCGCCCCCGCACCTGCGGTGCCTCCCGCCCCTGGCTCGCCCCCCACCCTCCCGCCGTACCTGGTGCAACCCAGTGGCCTCGGGCAGGCGGCCGCTCAGCGAAAGAGAAAGGGAAACGGCGTGCGCCTCCCGCCCCCTCCGAGCCCTCCTTCCTTCCCTCCCTCCCCGCCAGGCTGCCGCGGCCGGTCCCAGGGCGGGCGGGATGGGCGCGCAGGCGCTGCTCCCCGGCCGAGCCCTGCTGCGCCACGGCCCGCAGCGTCGCTCCGGGGCGGGAGCTGCCGGGAGTCCCTGAGCGGCCCCGCCGCCTGGGCAGCGGGGCGGGCGGCCGTGGAGGTAAGGCGGAGGCCAGGCGGGAGACGGAGGAGAGGGGAGGCGCTTACCACAGGTAAGCGCAGGAGCGGCCGCAGCGCAGCCCCGTGCCCCAGCCCGCTCCCAGCGGCACGGCACTTGCCCCGCTCCGGCCCTTACACACTTCAGCTTTTACCCATCGAAGGGTGAAACTTAAACTCATTTTTCCATCCTGAAAGAGGAAATACTAAACCACTAGACTAAGTTAGGCCCAAATCCTGCAAACAATTATACGTGTTACCGACGTGCTTCCCTGGACCTGGGACCAACTAGCCAAACAATTAAGCACGAGTGACAGCTGGCTCCGTGCATCTGCTTTTTGCTCCTCTGTTCACAGAAATGCACCACATGGCCAGGAAATTATCCATAAAACTCACGCTGCCTTAATGGTGTTTTTCAATTACACCATTTCTAGAAAAATTCTTCTACGCTCCTTTTAACAATAGTAACAAAAGTAGAAGGAAGCATTTCCAAGATTAGTTGCAATACCATCACATTACCTGTGACCATGCTAAGTCTTTGCTTTTCCATTATGCATTTGAAATAAATACTCATTTTGCATTGGCCCTCCAGTGCAGTCTCCCTTTTATCCTTGGGTATGTGCTGCAACAGCAGAAGGCTTTAATGACTTAGGTCTGCTCCTGTCATCCATTGCTGCTTCTGGAGCATTTACCCTCCAGTAGATCTCCCTTTACATCAATTCAATTGCCAAGCTGAGTCAGGTACATTAAAAACTTAAAGTAACAGTGCAGTGGTGAACACATGATAAACCCGACAGAGTAATTCAATAGAACATGCATAATGTTGTATGATAATAATGTATATATAATATGTAATAATAATAATAAAAAATATAATAATGTATAATCTTGTATGAGACTATTCCTCCACAACATGAACAGAAGTTTAAACTAAAAATCTCTCAAAGCAGCATGTGGTATAGTTTAACAAAAAGTTGTGTTTTGATGATTTTGTCCTTCTAGTGTTTGCATTATCACACCATAAAGCACACACTGACAAGTCAAAAGTTAGAGAACACTCAACTCTAACACAGAAAGTAGACAACATAGACTATGTATCTATCTCACGGGAATATTTCAGTTTAGCAGAAGTTGATGTGTTTCAAAATGAGCATGAGAGTGGCCCTGCTTGAATGCAGACAAATGTATCAGCTAGGCTCATGTTTACACAGTAATGGATACAAAAATTTCCATTCAAGCACAGTAAAAACACAGTTACATCAGTTATATACTGTGTAGCCCATACAGTAATAATTGCACAGCAGTTGCGACACTTGCAAACATACACAACTGATACAGATTCCCACAAGCCATCCTGAAGTCCCTCTTTTAAGGGCTACCAGTCCCATGCCAGTTAAGCAACAGTGTACATGACAAATTCTTGCCCCACCTCTCTGCAATGCAGGAGCTCAGTCCCACTGGTACCAAGCTGTATTTATGAGATTTTGAGTGCCCTTAACTCTCACTGAACATGATGAAAGTTGAAGCATTCAGCATCTTTCAAGACCGTAACATAAAGAACAAATGAGAAGCAGTGCAGAAGAAGCTCTCATTTCATTATCAGAGGAAAGTAGTATCACAAAGATCCTTAAATACTTATTCCTACTTTATATAATGAGAAAGAAAATTATGTTAATAAATACTTATGAATTAATTATAATTTCAGAAGTAGTTGCCTCCTAGCACTGCATACAACAGGTTTATTTAAAAATATAGGGCCATATAAGTGATGTGAACATTCTGAGCTACTTAAAACAGTTAAAAGGTAACAGGAATATGGTCTGAATCGAAGTGGTTGTTTTCATATTATGAGAGAAACAGAATTAACAAAATAGACTGAGCTAGTCCAAGTAAATATATATCATGTGTTAGCCACAGCAAACAGTATTACAGAGAGGGTGACTATAGCCCAGTGATAAAAATACAGCTGCTTTCATTTTTCTGTTTCTTAAACTTCTGATTTTCCTATTGACAAACTTTTACTCAGCAGTTTGCAGAGTGTCCTCCAACACAGTATTTTTTTTAAGTCCTTTTTAACATATATGAGCTTGTCTAATACAGAAAATAAAGACTGCTTTCTAAGCCTTATCAAAGTAGAGGCATAGTTTGTTGAAATCCCTGAAGTACTACTGGATCATACTAATGTCAAACAGAGTAGTTCTTTACATTTACTACAAATAAAATGTATATTTTTAAAGGACCAGCCAGGACACGTAAGAACTCGTGAATGACAAGAATTTTTATAATTTTAGTCATTAATGCAGCTCCAGCATTTTTGAAAAATACCACTTTGATGTCAGTTCTCAAGTAAATTCCAGAGAGAAAATAAATATTGGTCAATACAGCCACTTTCTCAGTAACATATCAAATGAGTGAATAATTATAATTCTGCAAGTAGATGCACACAGTATAGTCTTACATCTCTATACAGCTACACTGGAGTCAGTTTCTAGGCAAGCCTCCAATTACCCTCCAGTTATCCCAACAGTTACTTGTATTTTGCAAATGGAAGAATTACTGAGACACACCCAGACTGGGAAAATAATGAGAAAATAATAAAATAATCCCTGTGTTTCTTAATAGATATTGTGAAGCAGTCAGAATGATATTTAGACAGAAGACACAGCATTCACCTTCACTGAATACTGAATCTCTAGTATCCGTTGGAGATGACATTTTGACTTAAAATCTTGAAAACTTCATAGATTTGCTTATGTTGGAAGAGACCTCCTGAGATAATCTAGTCCCACACCTCTGCTCAAACAGTATCAGATAGAGCAGATTGTCCAGGACTGTGTCCAGTTGGGTTTTGGATATCAACACAGGTGGGGACTGCACCACCTCTCTGGGCAAACTGTTACAGTTTTGACCACCCTCATAGTAAAAAAAGTGTTCTCTTGTGATCAGATAGGATTTCATGTGTTTCAATTTGTGCACATTCCTCTTGTCCTGCCAGTGGGCACTACTAAGAACAGTCTGACTTCTTCATATTCACTCTGTCCCATCAAGTAATATACATGCTGATAAGATTCTACCAAGCCTTCTTTTCTACCAGCTGAGCAGTCCTCACACTCTCAACCTCTCCACCCATGCACAATGCTCTTAGTCCCTTAATCATCTTTGCAGCCCTGTGCTGGACTTGCTTTATATCTTTACTGTACTGAGAAGGCCAGAACTCGATGCAGCACCCCGGATGTCAGGAAGATCAGCTCCCTCAAACTGCTGGCAACTTACCTGAAATTGCTACATATTTACTCAGCTATGAAAAATAGACCAAATATAACCACTTTTGGATCTTTTATTTCCGGTGTTAAAATTCTCTGTCCACTAGCACAGTACCTAGAATAGAACCACACACTAATTGTGTTGGAGGGACCTTTGGACACCATCTGCTCAAAGGAGGTCTAACATTAAAGTTAAATAGGATTGCTCAGGGCTTTATTCAAAGTTTGAGCATGGCCAAGGATGGCAACTCTGCAGCCACTCTGTGCAACCTGTCTCAACCCTTGGCAATCCTCATTGTGATTTTTTTCCTTAGATGCAGTTGGAATTTTACTTGCTGCATCTTGTGTACTTTCCATACGTACGAACAATTTACTAGCAGCAAGTAAACTTAACTCTTACTATCATTATCACTGTCTTTGCCATTATTTCACTATTCATGTGTCATATTTCTTTGCTTTTTGGGGAAATAGTTGTAACATGTTTATTGTATAAACAACACTGCTATGATCAGTGTGAAGACTGACTTGATAGGAAATGACAGGAATTAGGCTATTCTTATCCCCATCTCTTACTTGTGAAAATGATTCATTCTGTATTTCTACTGGAAGGGCTTTTCTTCATCCCTGCTGAGCTCTATATAGGATGCTATAATATTAGCACATAATAGCTCTTTTGGGATATATATAGAATTTATTTCCTTATAGAATCATAGAACTATTAAGGTTGGAAAAGACCTCCAAGATCATCAAATCCAGCCTTCTACCCAACACCTCCATGACCATTAGACCATGCACCAAAGCACATCATCTACATGTTTTTTGCACACCTCCAGAGATGGTGACTCCACCAATGTTTAACTACTCTTTCAGTAAATAAATTCTTCCTAATATCTAATATAAACTTCCCCTCGTGCAACTTGTGGGTGTTATCTAGTCATTAGTTAGTAGGGAGAAGAGGCCAACACCAGCCTCACTATTACCTCCTTTCAGGTAGCTGTAGAGGGCAATAAGGTCTTCTCTTAGCTGCCTCTTCTTCAGGTTAAACAATTCCAGCTCCCTCAGCCTCTCCTCATGAGACATGTCCTCCAATCCCCTCACCAGCTTTATTGCCCTCCTCTGGACCTGCTCCAGTACCTCGATGTCTTTCTTATACTGTGGTGCCCAAACTGCACACAGTATTCGAGGTGTGGTCTCACCAGTGCTGAGTACAGGGGCACAATCATTTTCTTTCTCCTGCTGGCTATGACATTTCTGATCCAGGCCAGGATGCTGTTGGCCTTCTTGGCCACCTGGGTACACTGCTGGCTCATGTTCAGAATGCTTACTCTTACAGTCTAAAGTAAACTAGTAAAGCAGGTTCCAAAATGCTAACATCTGTATTATTATGCCATTGACAAATAAGTCAACAAGACAAATGCACTCAAGATACATTTCAAGAGTAAGGTAAAATTGTGTCGCAAAGTGTTCCAACTTTGTTGAACTAATCTCAAACAAATTTAAAAAAAAGAAAAATTATAAAATAGTTCCTACAGGTTTTATGATAATTGTTGATAGTAAAGATGAGAGGATTGAATTAGCAGCTCTACCAAGGGAAAGATGAGCAGATCTGTAGTTAAACATTTCCTTGGCACACTAAAATACTGATCAGCCATAGTGCACACTGCCACTCCAGCTAGACAAACACAGAAAACAAGTAAGGAATAAGGCTATAGCAGTGGGGAAGGGAGATTACCACTGCAAGAAAACAAACAAACAAACAAAAAAACCCCAACCAAACAAACTGTAACTGTGAAATAAAATTGACTAGAAATTGTCACGAGCATGAAGGAGACAATTTAGCTTTAGCCACTTGAACACAAAGGTTGAAGTAAAAAAGTATCTAGTTTTGAACATCTTATTAGCTGACCATTAAACATACCGAGGGAAGATCTTGTGACCAGCTTGACATATCTCCCTGTGAATAACAGATTTAAGAACTGTGGTTACAGTCTTCAGGGGTATTGCAAATTTAAAAATACCAATCTATCATAGCATAAATCAAACTATTCAACTGAAACCAGCTCTAGATTTAAGAAGTGCAATGGGCATATTTTTAAAAAGTATTTTCCTTGTGTTAGCTTGATTATTTTGTCACTATTTTCTATTTTTCTTTTGCAGAATAGTTTTAATAGGCATGATTATGTACACCAGACACAAACATCTCCAGAAACTTCCCTGAGAAAGTGGGAAAAACTTGTAAAATATTAGTGACTAAATTCTATTCAGGTACTTTAGTGTCCAACTGTGTGACCATGGATCAGCTGTTGCTTTGTTTTCCTTAAGCATACTACCATGTAGTCAAACTGATTCTTCATGTGATAATGACCTAATTGATACTATTTCGGCTTCAAAGGCAAAACTTTTTCAATATGGTATAGAGCCTTGCATTGTGCCACCGCATTTTTGTTTGTTTGTTTCTTTGTACAGAATTGCTTTTTGGTGGCATGGCGAAGAGGGGTTTTGCCTTTGAACCATAAGAGATTACTGACAGGGAGTGATGCAACAGCAGGAAGTATACAAAATGTTCAGTCAAGAGGCTTCTGTGTCTCCATTTGCATGTGTGCTTGGTTTCAAAGCAGTGACCTGCGGTGAAGTCACGATTTGTAGACAACTAAAACACTGGTGGTATCTTCACCTCCTGGTTTGGTCTTACGGCACACTGCAGTTTCCATGCACTGTTGTCTCCTGTACTATATTGCCTTTAGTTTTTTATAAGATATTGAAAGAAAAAAAGTTTTGTGGTTCGTGGTATGCTCTGGAGTTCACAAGGGCTGGTTTTGGGATTAAAGACCAAAGCAAAGAAGGTATTCAGCAACTCTGCCTTCTCTGCATCCTCAGTTATCAGGGCTGCCACCTCATTCAGCAGAGGGCTCACATTTTCACTCTTCTTCCTTTTGCTACTGATATATTTGAAGAAGCCCTTTTTGTTCTCTTTTACCTCCTTTGCCAGTTTTAGTTCTAATAGGGCTTTGTCCTTTCTTGTTGCCTTCCTACACATCCTGACAACTTCCCTATAGTTATCCCAAGTGACAAGTCCCTTTTTCCATCAACTGTAAATTTCTTTATTCCATGAGATTTCCTTCAGAAGCTCCTTGCTCATCCATGCAGGTCTCTCAGCACATCTACCCGATTTTTTTACTCAAGGGAGGAATGCACCTATCTTGGGCTTGGAGGAAGTGGTATTTAAAAATTGGCCAACTTTCTTGGGCACCTTTACCCTCCAGAGTCTTAGCCCATGGGATTCCTGCAAGTAGGTTTTTGAAGAGTACAAAGCTAGCCCTGCAGAAGTCCATGCCTGTAATCCTACTTATTGCCCTACTTCTACCTTGTAAAATACTAAACTTCCCCATGTCATGATCACTGTTACCGAGGCTGTTCCCAACCTTAGTGTCCCCAACTAGTCCTTTATTCACTAATGCAAGGTCCAGCAGTACACCCTCTTCTCTTTGGTTCCTCCATTACCTGCATTAAGAAGTTATCATTGATACACTGCAAGAGTCTTTTTGACTGAACATGCCTAGCTGTGTGGGCTTCCCAACAAATATCAGAGTGATTGAAGTCACCCATGAGTGCCAAGGAGTGTGTTCTAGAGACTACCTCCAGTTGTCTGTAGAAGGCCTCATCAACATCATCTTCTTGGTTTGGTGGTCTATAGTAGACCCACACAACAGTTTCACCCCCTTCTGCACATCCCTTAATTCTTACTCACAAGCTTTCAACTTGTTCTACCTCCCAACTTGGATAGAACTCAATACATTTCAGTTGCTCTCACACACAAAGAGCAACACCACTGCCTCACCTTATTGGTCTGTGTTTCCTAAAGAGTACATAGCCATCCGTGACAACATTCCAGTCATCCCACCATGTTTCAGTGATCGCAACTGTATCATATTCATGCAATCTAAGGCAGATCTCCAACTCCTCCTGCTTATTTCCCATACTCCGTGCTTTGGTACATAAGCATTTCAGAGAGGGAGTTAAGACACCAGTTTTCACCCTTGCTATCTGACCATTCCTGGCCACTTCTGTAGTTACTTATCAGTGAGCCCTGTGTTATTATTATCCCATGTATCACCATTATTAACCTTGAGTAGGACAGTAGTCTGAAGGCTGTCCTACTCTGCCAACTCTATGTATGTGTCCTTCCAGGGAAAAGTACCTCTATACCAGTATAATCATAGGTATCAAGATTTCTAATCAGGTCTCAATCAAGTCTATGCTTTTTCACGAGACATCCTAATGGCTATTTGCTATAATTCAATTAATTAAAAAATTAAAAATCCTTGCTTCTCTCAGCATTATATTACACCTTCCATTCTATACTGCATTTCATTCTTTTTTTTCTTGAATATTTCAAAGCCACTTACATCACCATATACAGCTCAGCTAAACAATTATGTGAAGTACTCAAATTTATAAGAGTGTCATCTTTCAGTCTCTGGGAAATAGAAAACAAACTGTAAGAACCCTCCAATGACTCCCGCTAAAATTGTTACTAACAGATTTTGTTTCTTACAGTTGAAAACTGGCAGGAATGCAAATCAAATTGTATCACACATGTCAACAGTTTCACAATTATGCAATCAACTTGCACTGCAAATTAAAAACAAGACTTGCTACTAGATCTTAAGTCAAAACAAATTTAAAACTCCAATAAGCTCAGCAAAAGCCATTCTCAAGAAATTTACTCATGCCCATTACGATGGCAGAACCAGCAAAGAGGAAATAGAAGAGTAGCAACCAAATTGCCTCATCTTTTACAGGACAAATTAATGACATTCACAATGGCTTAAGGAGTTAACTACCCTATTCAATTATTTTCAACAGGAGTTCTGTTTCCAGCTCTCTCAAGAATAAAACCTTTAACATAATAACAATGTTGGGTGGACTCCATTTCATTTGAGCTGCATGAAAGACTGTCATTGACGGGAACTGTCGATATGTCTGCCAATTAAAGCAGTAGGCTTCACAGGAGGGCACCTAATATAGGTACTCGTGAATTTCCTTTTTAACTTGTTAAATAGAGTTTGGGGTTTTTTTCCTGCACAAATTAAGAGAAAATAGGGGGCAGACCAAGATATCTTGACTTCATATCCTTACATGATCTTTTTTTGACAGCCATTTAGCATATATAGAGAGTCAAACTCTCTGCAGCAACATATTCCATGTGATCCAGTCCAACCAATCATATTACCATAGTCACAGCTTACTGAGTTAGATAAAAGACATTATTCCACCTTTCCCTAAGAACAAGCAAAAATAGAAGCCCTGTGCATATTTTGGATGTTTCTAACAGTTCACATTAAAAAATAAGAGTCACTCCAAATAACATTTTACTAAAAGCATTATTTTGAAATAGTAATATTTTTATCCAATATACTAAAGGAAAACAATTAGGCAAAACAGATACTTTTAATTGATTCTTTGTTTGAATAATGTGCCAGTTTTAGGGAGACAACCTCAGGATGCTATCCAGAAGCTACTCTCAAGTGAACAGTCACTTTTCAGCCCATGATTTGGCATCACATGCCAGTTCTGCAGTAACATGAGTTTAGGAAGTTGACAGTGCTGGTTTCTCAACTTTAGTCCCGCAACTGCGGCAAATAAGAAAAGTCTGCAAAGCGGTGCCTGTGTCTGACATTATTATCACTGAGTTTTTTAAAGAAAAGATATATAAATCAACTCTCAAGTATGAAAAAAAAAAAAAAAAGTTTTGTTGTGTGGGGTTTTTTTGTTTGTTGTTGTTTTTTAAAATTACAAAATCATGGCCTTCAGACTCATCCTGCATGTAAACTGCATATTTTGGGTTGAAGTGCATGCATGTAATCAGACTGAGCACAAAATCAACCAAAAGCTGTGAGACTATGTTTACCATCCCTACATCTTGAGCTTCCTTTTTCTAATGCCTGGAAGCCTGGGTTCAGCATGATGCTAATGAGATCATGTGGCTTGTCGCTGAGTAGACTATGACAGTTTGGACTTTCTTTTTGGATTCTGGACAGAGCAGGGCTGCGTCCCTCCCAGAATACAAAGGGCATACACAGTCCTGCTTTTAAAAAGCTGTACTGTCTCCAGAAGTTTATTCTCATGTTACTAACTTGTCCAGTCTCATTAACTAGACAAGATCACGAACAGCTTGCTAGAAAATTCTGTAGGAAGAAAACAATGGTAGAAATATAGTCAATACTTCAGGAGATTACATACTTTTGAGTCTAAAAGAAATCAGTTTTTAAGCACGTTAGTACAGGCAAGCCCTTCTAAAGATGCAGTTGTTTAAATAAAACAGTATGTTTTGGTCCTTAACTATCTAATGGCATTTACTGAAAAAGTCTGACAAATGCTCAAATTGGATCATTCTGTTAAGAGTCTTGATATATATTTAGAAAAATAAATCTCTATTTCCTCTTCAAAAAGCTGTCACTTAGCAAGAATCACATTCTCGCTAAATTCACTACATTCTCCTGCAGGAGCATCTGTACTTAAAGGGCAAGGGAACAATGTTTATTTTCCAGATTTAGGCCCTGATTCTATAAACTCTACTACTGATGCCTCACATGCACATAGCTCATGCAGGTCTACAGTACAGCTCATTACAGTGAACATGTAGAGAGCATGCATCATTCTCTACTATTGTTCATATCTTGCTGCTATTTCTAATCTGTATAGCAAGTGCTCCAAATCCTATAGGCACCATCAAACCCTAAGAGATGAGCTTTATCTCAGATATAATGCCTCTATTCAAAGTTGTCAGCTGCCTTTTTTTTTTTTTTTTTTTCCCACACAGTATCAACACATCAAAAGAAAACTTTCGCTTTCAAATCGGCAATGAACTGAGCTGCCCGTTAAATATAGTTCAGTAACTTTTTCAAAAGTACATTATAAACTATGCTAAAAATATCATACAATACCTGACCTTTCTACATTACTACAACCTGTATACACATTGCTGAGGTTTTTCAGATATGACTATTTTCTTCAGTGTTGTGATAAGTTCAGGTTCTAGAGGCTTAAAGCTAGAAGGTTTCACCTATTAATTTACATGGCAAATCTCACTCCATTCCCTAATCTAATGTCCTTGATAGGCTTTTAAGAATAAAAGGCATGATGATCTTAAATTATTTCCCTTGATTGCAAATGCATAGATGGGGATATGAATTTTTGACAAAGCATTTGGCTTATGAGAACTTGTTGATACATATAACACATAGCATGCTCCTGTCATCATCATGCTGTCTGTTTAATAGCTGACATTTAAGTACAAGACCTTAGTTGCTACAGCTCGGTAGGAATAAAATTAAGGAGATTTACATTTTCCTGCTAAGAAATCTGGAATGCTGTCTTGTGTTTTGTCCTTGTGTTGTTTAAATGTGTCAGAAACACTGGTTTCATAACCTTCCATCGTAACTCTCTATCAATTGGGAACAAAAATGTGTATTTCAAGGCTATGTCTTCCACTAAGCAGCAACTTACCAAAATCACAAGAGGAACCATTGTTACAGAATACATCAAGAAGAGATACCTTCAAACACAGACTGCCAATTTACACTGTCACCCAATAGATTTTAAATCTGTTCTACACATCTTCCTTGCACTTATTGCACTCTGCATTTGTACCAGTGAAGCAAATCCCCCCAACTTTTTTATTTTTCCTTAAGAAAAAAATATCAGTGAATAGTGTAAAAAAAAAAATAAATGCAAGAACAGTTGAAAACCCTCAAGGTGAGATATTGAAACTGCTTCCTAATAATCTGATTTTATGTTGGTGTCCTTCATTCAATAAGGATGAACTAATGAATTTTAGTACAAAGAGACTCAATATTCCTGAAAACTACAGTTTTTGGTACAATTAATGTGGTGCTAACAAAACCACCCAATAAAGACTGTTATAAAGAAGAGGAATGGCAAACATACTGTTTTGCTGTAAATAGATTACAGACAGTCACTTTTTTGATGAAGAAAAAAGTAGGTACATAGTTTTTCTGGAGTCTAGGATAATCTGTCCAAATCTTCAGAAACATGTTTTTTACTTAGTAGCAAGGTCAATATTATTAATTTTAGAGCAAACATCCTTGCTATGAACATGACCTCTCAACAATGTTATTGTCCAAAACACTGGCGCTGATGTGAACAGGAGCCAATTTAAATAGTACTTAGTGCTCAAATAATACTAAACTTGTAACCACTTACAAGAATACTGCTAGTAATTTATTTAGCATAAATAAAAGTTCCTTATGTCTTTGGTAAGTATCTTTTCTTCAAAGCCACACAATACAGTAACATTAATCAGCAAAGATGCAAATATTAATAAAGTGTGAAAGGTAACTGCTACTCCATCACATAATTTTCTCCCTCTATGATTTTATCACAGAAAGTACTCAAAGAGCCACTAAAATGATTAAGGGTTTGGGACATCTGTGATATGTGAAGAACCTGAGAGAACTGAGGTTGTTTAGCCTTGCTCAGGTGGTTCTTATCAATGTCTTTAAATACCTGACAGGGGAAGCAAATAAGACAGAGCAAAAGACTTCCCAGTATTGTTCACTGTCAGGACAAGAGGCAGCGGACACACTGTAACATGGCAAATCCCATTTAACCATAAGGTAAAAAAAAAATACTGTGAGGATGGACAAACACTGGAATTGCTTGCTTGGTGAGGCTGTGGAGTCTCCATCCTTGGCAATTTGTCTAGTTGATCCTGCTTTGAATAGAGGGGCTGGGCTAGACAAATGAACAATGATGTGAAGTGAAAACTGGATGAACTGCCAGTCTCAGAAAGTTAAGATCAGCAACACAAAGTACAGCTGGAGGCCACTCACTACTAGAGTACCCCAAGGGTTGATAGTGGGGCCAGTATTGCTTATCATCATCATTAATGACCTGGTCATGGGTCAGAGTGCATACTCAGCAATTTTTCAGATGATGCAAAACTGAGAGGAGAAGTTAATACACCAGATGGTTGTGCCACCACTCTCAGGGACTGCAAAAAGCTTGAGAAATGGGCTTACAGGAATCTTACGAAGTTCAACAAAGGGAAATGGAAAGTCTTGTACTTGGACGGAATAGCCCCTGCATGAATACATGCTGGGGACTGACAGGCTTGAAAGCATATTTGCAGAAGTGGACCTGGGTGTCCTAGTGGACATGACATTAAACATGAGCCAGCAATGCAGTCTTGAAGCAAAGTAGGCCAACAGCTACATAGGCTTCATTACAAAGAGTATTACCAGCAGGCCAAGAAAGATGGGGAGACACATCTGGAATGCTGTGTCTAGTTCTGGATTCCCCAGTAAAAGAGACATGGACATACTGGAGCAAGTTTATTGAAGGACCACAAACATGACTGGGTGATTGACATCTATCACATGAAGACAGACTGAGAGAGCTAGGAGTGCTCAGCCTGCAGGAAAGAAGCCTCAGGGAGATCGTATCATTGTCTATACATTCTTGATGGAGGGAGGAGTAAAGAACACTGAACAAGACTCTTCTCAGTGGTGCCCAATGAAAGGACAAGAGCCAAAGGACACATATCAAAACACAAAAATTCCATTTAAACATCAGAAAAAAAAAGGCTTTTACTTTTAAGTTGGCTGAACACTGGAATTGTTTGCCCAGAGAGGTTGTGGAGTTTTTCAACACCCAATTGGATAACAACCTAAGCAACCTGCTCTAGTTGACTCTTCTTTAAGCAGGGGTGGTGGAAAAACCACCTCCAGAGATCCTTTCAAACCACAATGATTTTGGAATGTGTGATATTCTAACCAGAATTACTCAGTAGGTTTGGAATAAGCTCACTACATACAGTTCTAGGCTACCTGTGAACAGAAAGTTTTAGTAATTCCACTTGAGTCTGAACTGTATCAGAGGTGTATGCCATGGTCAATGATGGGGTCTTGTTTCGTAGCCATGACATTGGTCCCTCATGTGTATGAGGCACAGATACTTAGCATACACCCAAGCATGCACTAGCTCTGTCACCTCTTTGTCTTCATTACCCTACGGGATCCACTGTGGTGAGCACCATGTAAACTAAACAAAAGCTACTGAGTTTTCCTAAAAATCATTACAGATCAGTATCATTTTAAAGGAACACAGCAGCTCTGTGTCCATTCCTATTTGCTCCATGACATGTCTAAAAACTTTAAATTATGAGGAAGCTACTCTACATGCTGAATAATTTAAGGACAGGTTTATCATTATAGTAAGCTTCCTGGAATAGTGCATAAGAGTAAAATAACACAATCCTGTTGAACTGGAATAATAGCTGCTTCACATGACCCAACTTCCCTCTTCTTTCCCTTCATTCAAGTTTTACCCTTTTCCCTTCTGCATTCCTCTCCTTCTGCAGGGTGCTACGTTTCTTAGAGGCACCAAATGTTGATTCAAACTCTGATGAACAAATTTACCTGTTAGCTTCCAGAAAAATAAGTGTGTTTTCAAAATACTATTGCTTTGGGGTAGAGGTGTTACTTCATGTTACTTATGTAATAGGAATCTAAACCCTTCTGGAAGGGGAGTAGAGTCTCAAACTGTAGAACGTGTCCTTTCATAGTATAGAACTCTACTCATCAGCCCACTACTTGGCTTTTGAACACCTGTAATAGCCCAATTGTCATAGACGAGAATGTAATTTCAGAAGAGGGTAATTCATGCAGGAAATGGATTTTCTCTTAGAAGTGGTTCAGGATGAGATCGAGAGTAACTACATTTAGGGCCTGGGCTATATATGACCACTATCCAGCCCTAGGGAAATCTGTGCAAATCTGTATTGACTCAGGCTTTAATTATGTTTATTTCTTGCTTTTCTTAAAGCATCAAGGAAATCATAGTTCTCGGGAATTTGGAGGCAACTGTCAACTAGTATCCCCCAGCAAAACAGCTTTGTTGAGGAAAGCAGCCACGGAGGCATGCCTTCTGGCCTTCTCTGGGTAAAGGAAGAATTTGTGTATTATGGGGCAGGGAGGGCCAAGGGAAAATAGGGGATGGAAAAAGCTTACTCCTGCAGGAGAATAAATCAGAAGAAAATCTTAAAGGTTGACTCCAGAATTTTGTAAAGGAGTAAAACAAAAGCTGATCAAAATGTATCACAGCTTTTGAAAGGGAAATGCAGACCTACTCTTTAGCTAACTCTGGTAATTATGGAAGTGAACATATAGAATGTACATCAGCATAATCTAGCCACATAAGGGTCCAAGAAAAGCTGGGTCCCATATACTGAAACACCTGACTCTATTTTTATTGCTATTTAACAAATCTGCCTAGATTACACTTAGTGCAAATATATCTCTTCAGCTAATACACCTTCAGCTGCAGTGGAAACACCCTTTGAGAGTCCATCTGGTCTAAAGAGTCTCCAGTCTATGTGAAGAAAAGGATGCATTACTGACCCTGTTTTACACAAAGAGTAAAATATTTGTAACTGGTTTCCTAATAATTTTCTGACATCGGCCACAGAAAGACATGAATGCCTAGGAATTAAACTTCCAATTCTCAAATTCCAATACAATGTGTTAATCACAACATTATTTTTCATCTGAATGTTCATTTGGCATGCATGTAAAATAGACACCTCATCTATGAAGTGAGAGATTTTATTTAAAAAAAAAATAGCCACATTGAACACTCAACCTAAATGTTGCCTCATCTTGCTATTGATACCAGCTCCTGAATATAATCAATATATCTGCAGTTAGTTTAGAACAGGACTGGTAAAGAATTAAAAAGTAAGTCTCAAATTCACAGTATATGGAGGCAAGTATAACATTCCGCAAGATAAGTATTTGAAGATTAAAAGCTGGATTCTTCAGAATTGCATATCTTATATAGCATGTCTCTGTGTATTTATAGATACATAATTGTATACACTTGCAAAATGGAAGTGAAACAGAATATTGTGGTTTAATTACATTTTTGCATGCAGTTTTAAGTAACTGACCACTTAAGATGACAAAGAACCAGACCCATCAACTCATCTTTTTCATTTTAGCAAACATCTCAAGAATGTGAATATCAGTGTTTACACAGTCTAGTCTCACACAGTCCCTCCATGACTTCTGGAAAAAAAAGTTATTTTTATGTTGCTATGATGTAATTAAATGTACTTTTACCTCTGCTGTGATTAAGAGGTTGTTGGTTAATGCACATCTTGTACTAATCGAGTGTTTTACAGCTACACATTCATTATTAAAAAGGAAATAAAAAAGCACAGTTATGCTCATTTCCAAAGCAGCAGTTAATATTAATAATTGCTGAAACAGAAATACCATCTCACTTTATACTTGTAATTAACTTAAAGTATTCTTGGTTGCAAATAAAAGAATGTTATTAAAGATACAAGCATGCATATGCATTACACTCTGCGACAAGGTTTAAAGGTAATATCTCCATCATTGTACTCTTTGCAGCATGGTTACAAGTATACTTGTAAACTACTCTTATTCCTTGCACACACAATTACCACAATCTCCCAATAACTAGGAGGGAAGATGTCAAATAACAGATACTGCTGTTGTCCACAGTGCATTGGTAACTGGGAGAACAGTGTCTCTCCTTCTAAGTCCTGCAAGCATTCCTCTGTGAGAAAATTCCAGCACTACATTATACAATAAAAAAATATGCTAAAAGCATGTGGACACCATTAAGAACTGAAGTGGTCCTCTGGTCTATTGCTCTATTACACCTCTTAGTCTTGAAGCCACAAAAATTACATTGTAATCCTATGGATGTTTCCTAATCTTTGGTTAGGTTGTGATGACTACTGCACACACAGAAACTGCCCATATGAAATTTCTGTTCTTTTTTCTAGTCCCTTCCTCACACCTCCCAAACCCAGGATGGTTAGATAGAGTAGGTACCTTCTACTCTGTCTAAAGTACTTCCATGCATTCAAGCAAACTCTTTACAGTGGAGTCAATGACTCATTTCACTAATGACACATGAGCAGAGATGAGGAAAAAATAAGGTTTTCACACAATATTCAAACATTTTTATGGAAAGAAAACTTCTCACATGTGGAATGCTAGACTGCTTACATCCTTACAGACTCCATGTCAACAAAAATAACAGCAACATTTTTGCTCTATTCCCAGAATAGCACTGCTAGTAAACCTGCAAAACTCCTAGTAGACCCCAGGAAAAAAAAAAAAAAAAAAAAAAAAAATTCAGTTTCACTAGAGACTAATGCCAAAGATAATCTTTCAGATCTCATTTCTCTGTAAAAGGAATCCATTATGTTAAGACAGGAGTAGGAGGAAACCTAAGACATTTAGGCAAAACATCCAAAAGGCTCCTGCACAAGAAAATAAACACTCCAGTTTGAGAAAGTTGAGCATTATGCAATGCACACAACTGTAAAAGTAGTCTGCTTTCTGCAGTAAAAGGAATGAAACAGAACACTTACTGACCTAAGGACAACTTTGTGTCTAAGACAAACCTAAATCCTGATTTTTCAATTCATTCAAGTCGAGCAACTTCAGTGGGACACACTGCTTAAATATGTAACTTGAATATCTCTGACATCTAAGTTAGAAATATTTATCATCTCCTCCATCATGAGAACTATAAAATGTGTTCAAAAGCACTAAGGGTATTTCTAAAAGACTGTCACCTTCCTTCCTCACAAATGCTTTGTTATTCAGATGCTATCTATAGCCTTTTATAGTTTAAGTCTCAAATGCTTCCTAGGTCATCCTACTAAATAACTATACTGGAGGTGGCTAAGATAGAGTTAACTTTCTTCATAGCAGCTCATATGGTGCTGTGTTTTAGATTTGTGATCAAAACAACACTGATAATGCACTAATGTTCTAGCTATTGCTGAACAGTGTTTGCACAGCATCAAGGCCTTCTCTCTTTCTCACTACCCACCACAATAGAAGACTGTGGGGTGCACAATAGGTTGGTAAAGAACAGATGAGCTAAACTAACTGAAGAGGTATTCCGTGCCATACAGCAACATGCTAAGCCCTAAAAAAGGAAGAGAAGTTAGCTGTCTTTTGCTTGGGAACTGGCAGGACATCATCAGTCTGCCTGTGGGAGATGAAGAGCGATTGCCTCCGCCTTGCTTGTTTTGCTTCCTTTCTCTCCTCTTGTCCTTATGCTTTGCTTCTTAAAGAATGTGTGGTTTTTAAATTTTTATTTTGATACCCAGTTTCTTGATTCTACTCTCTTTACTCTTCCCCCATCCCATGGAGGGTCTGGTGGTGACTGAGCAAGCAGCTTGTGGTGCTTAAATTGCATTACTGAATATTCTTAATGTCCTGTCACAGAGCACAAAAATGCTGTCTTACCTCATAAATAAAAAAAATCCCTTAGCAGCAGATTTTTATACAGAAATTTTATGAGTAAAATAGAAATCAAAATATATGAGCTGTAAGTTAGAAGTTGTTGCAAGCAATTTTCCCTTTTGTCTTCAAGTGGATTTTAACCTGTGGCTTTTGACTCTTAAACATATGTGTGACTGTCACACATGAAAATTGCTATAAACACTGAAGTGTACTGCACAACTAGTGTAAACTACTTCTCATAGCAAACTGAACACCTCTTAGAGGGGCTTAAAGATTACTGTACATCAGAGGTAATGCTCTTTCTTGCATGCTACTGGAAGATAGTACAAAGATGACTTAAAAAATGTGGTTATTAACAAGGGCATTTATCAATTTTAGAACAAAATGTTTATTTCCTAGCAGTGGTATGAAAAAATCTGACCAAAAAAAAAAAAAAAAAAAAAAAAAAAAAAAACCAGAAAGAAAAAAATAACGGTTTTTTAAGTTTCGAAAACATATGTTCGTTTTGTCTCACCAACAC
>JANHGN010020970.1:30393-45116 GCA_024605025.1 Megaceryle maxima
GTGTGTCTATGAGCAAGAGAATTAAAAAATTTTAAAAAAAAATATTTTTATGTCAACTAGTTAATAAAAAAAACATACAAAAAAAAAAAAAAAAAAAAAAAAAAAAAAAAAGCCTGAAAGATAAGAATACTGGCTTCTTAGGATTCCTAAGCATCTGTTAGTTCTGCTTAGACAACACACACCCATGTGTTACCTTATGGAAGTGAGGGCATACACTTTCACACAATATTTTTTTTCTCTAACCTTATTATTTGCAAAATAAATATGAGATGTTCACTCAAGTCTGGCTTTCCTCTTTCATAAAGAACTCTTATGGAATGCTTATCTTGGATCATTCTGCACCTTAGCTAGTTTGCTTTTATTCGTTGTTAGAATAACACCTTTTCTACATTTACCTTTGAAGAACATAAAAGTATAACTGGAGAAAGGTTTAATACAAAACAAATAGGAAACAGTAGGAAGAGAAAATGTAATTTAAAATTTAAATAGCCAGGTATTTTACAAGGGATCCTGTCATGACTATAAAGTGATGACAAACCAGATAGGCTGTTCTTGAAAACCCCTCATCTGTTTAATAGCATCCTACCACCTTCTTGATATACATGTTCCTCTATTCTGTTTTTATTGAATTAGCAATCTGAATTCTGGAGCATTTCAGGTAATCACATGCAGAACATTCTCTGCCAGGACTGTGTATAATTAAACATCCAAACGTTACAGTAAAGACTGACTGCATAACCTTTACTATAATACATATTAAATAAAAAAAAGACCACTATGATCATCTACTGCAAACTGCATTTCAAAAAAACCCCCACAAAACTTAGGTTTTATTTGCATTAATTCCCACCTGAAGTTCAACAGATTACTTTGACTAAACCTTCCCTCTTAATCGTCACGATTACTAGCACTGAGGAATCTACCAAAATCAGTAGTTTCAATTAGTGAAAACTAACAGTAAAAAAATCCTTAACTGTAGTCTGAACTAGTCTGGGTTTTATTACCTCATTTGCTAAAGATACAGCCATTTGATTTTATTTTAGTCTGCAAGATTGAAAAATCTGGTTTTGAATATCAATTACTCCATATGAAATGTTTCCATTTAGTTTACCAAAGATAATATTAAGCGACAGCTTGATTACTGACTGGAAGTGCTTAGCTTTACTTTTACTAAGCTATGCCTCCAGTATGATGAAGCATATGTCCCAAGTGCTGTATCATTCTTTTAAGTCTTCTATATAACCTTTTCCATTTTTCTGCATCCTCCTTGAAGTGCAGTTATGTCCTGGTTTGAGTTAGAACAGAACTAATTCTGTTCAGTGATTTTACTTTTCAGTTCAGTCTCTTCTAACTAACTGCAGTTCCTGAAGTTAAAGGCAGATTTTTGTGGACAGTGTCTGCTTCTAGCAGCAATAACACTCCATGTTCAGAGTTACTGCCAAGGACTGGTGTGTGCAGAAAGGCTCTTGCTTATACTTGCTCCTGTGCAGACCAAGGTTACTGCTAAATTTTATGTACCAGGTTGGGAGTGCAGAAAGTAAAAGGCTGCACCTGCAGGGAGGTGCAGACAGGACAGCTGACCCTAAACTGACCAACAAGGTATTCCATCCCATATATATCATATTCAGTAAAAAGCTGAAGGATCACGAGTCAAGCTCTCAAACAGATGGTATCTGAGGAGGACTCTGTCCATTCTCCCTTCTATCCTGATCTGTGTGTTGCTGAATTCAGTTCAAAAATCCAGCTCCTGAATCCAATTCCTATCCACTACTGAGTCCAGTCTGGGACTTCCCTAATGCCTGCTCTACAGCATCAGTGGTGACAGTGATGTAACTGCCATCATGGGAACTGGGTTTGATACCAATATTGTATATATGTGTATATAATTAATTTTACTATTACCCTCATTAAAGCTGTTTTAGGTTTTTTATTTCCAATCCATAAGTCTCTCTCCCTTATTCCCTTTCTCTTAGCCTTTGGGAAGGGAGAGGAGTTAATAGAGAGTGTCTGTCATTTTGTCTAGTGGACAGCCCAGCCTTAACTCTTGACAAGTTGCCAGAACCAAGTTCAGTATCTGAGTAGTGATTACAGCATTAACAGACACTGAAGAAATGTAATTCAACAACTGCTTCATATTCCCCTTGCCCAGTCATCCAAGACTACCTTCATTCTTTTGTCTCCCCTTGACACTGGCAGCTGATTATACCATGACCCTTCAAATCTCTTTTGGAAATCTGTGCTTTGTAAGGGAAGTATAAGGCACTCTGTAAATAGAACCTACAAAATGTTTCTATGTAGTAATTTCTCTTCTGCTATTTATCCTGTTCTTCTATTTTATTATCTCAGATTTCCAAGAGATCTGGCCATGGAAGCATATGAGATTTCTATTTGAATTCATCCAATGTCAGGAAGCTTAATTACTTTTATAGGGAATATATTGATTTTAGAACTACCCCCACATTTGGATTTATTTTTTTTTCTGCTGTTTCCCTCATGAACACCTGAAACTGCAGGAATATGTAGGCAGTGTTTATGTTGGGGAAGAGTTTGTAGGGTAGGATACAAATGCCTACCCCCACTCCCCATATGCATTCTTTGGCCTCCATCTCTTTTCTGGTGCTTTTTTGATTCACAGTTAAGCTGTACTCTGGTCTAACATTTCAATCAAACATTTATTGTAGGGAAATCATTATTATATTACCTTAAGAATATTTCCAGTTCATGTCTCCATTTCATTTCTGCTGATGCACTGGTCCTTATTCAAGGTTTTGTGTCATCTAGTTAAACTGGTTTTGTAATGAGTTTCTCCTCTCTATGCTCCCTGTCCTTTCTTCTGGTCACCCTGAACATAGAACTAAGAAACTTCTAGCTGCAGCATTTTATACCATCTGAAGTCAGTACTTAGCAACAGTGAGATCATAACTTGAATTTCAGTTCAGTGGGCACTAAATGGGTGTTTCTATATAACAGCACCTAAGATATGGGCCTAGAAAACATACATGGTAAACCTTCAGTCTTCTGTCTTGTACTTACAAAGAGAAAGCTTTTGAAATTGTGCCAGTAACTCCATCTACATACAACTAAAAATCATCAAGCCATTTCTCTAGGATTAGATGACTGATTCCAGCCAGTCAACTTGTAATACAAGTATACCTGGTTTTAGCCTGATGAGTTTGTACATAGCTGAATTCTAGAAATTATTACTAGTCAAGAAAATGGAAATTTAATGCTACAGAAGTGAAAAAAAAAAAAAGAGCAATTAAGGTTTTCTAAGCTTTTTTAAAAAAGTTTCTTAGGTTTTAAACATAATCTGTTTTCAAAAGACAGACCTTTTTTTTTTCTTTGCTTCATGCAAATTCACAGATCTAAATTCAGAATTTCCACAATAACTATAAAGGATTCAAATTGTGGCCCCTTAAATTAGCAAGAATGCTTGCCAGTGTCTTCAGTGGAAATATGGATTTAGAAATAGACTAAGGTATTCTCTAGGTGAATACTAATATGGCATTATTCAAATGCATGGAAGATTTCAATATCTTCAGTATTAAGAAAATTAATTGCCTTTTGACTTCACATTGTGGAGATGGAAGAATGCATCTTAAAAGTATCTACATACTGTTTTCATTCTGATATCTTAAGAAGGAAAAAAAAAATTAAATTTACCAGCGGGAAAAAAAATAAATAAATCTAGTACTAGAAAGTTATCCCAACTCTGTGGCTAGTTTTCACACAAATACAGTACAACAGAATAGGAATTATGCTCATCTGAAACCACTGAAACATAGTTTTTCTGGTAAGAAATAATCTTTGCCTGCTCAGCAGACTCAGTGGAACTATTTTACTTGCTAAACTCTATACTAAGTGAGGTTTGTCAGACAGTGACCTGAATTCCAAGGGAAATATTTAGAATTTCATACCAGAACTTGTACTTGAGATTCTTCTCCACAATCGTTCTGTGATTTCTTTTCAGTGTACACAAGTTTCTTCTTAGTCTGAAATTTATCTTCTACCTGGAGTTTCAATCAGTTGCTTGTGCGATAAGCAGGAACATGCGAAGAAAGAAAAAAGAAACAATGAAAACAAAAGAAAAAATCAAACCCCTGAATAGGAAACTTTGCTAACTCAGAAACAGAAATATTGTGTAAGACCTGAAAACCAAAAGACTGCAAACATATGTTTACATAGATAACAACTCCACCCCCTAACTGAAAATATTTAACATGTACTTGCTCACAGGAAAACAACTTTGAGAAAGACTCTTATTTGTTAAGCCCAGTAGTCTCTTATGTCGGTAACTGCAATGCAGTTTACTCCTGCAGGGACCTCCTAACTATGAGGGTATTTCAAACTGGTAGCCCACAAAGATCTATCTGCTGCCTTCCTCTAGAGAAGGAATACAGCCTAAATATCTCCTCCTGCATCTGTGCATAATCTAAAAATATGTACAAGCTGCTACAGCAACTATTCTACCATAGAGTTTTCTTTCTGTATTAGTAGCACTCACAAAACTTCTAGAGCTCCTTGCTCTATGCTCTGGTTTTGGGTATGCTACACTGATTAATTCTGGTACATGGTGAGACAAGAGCAGCAACTGCACAGTCAGCAGTTGTATTTCCCTGCCCTGTTCAGCTATATAGCTTATATGCAATCACTGCTTTCCTGGTTTTGGTATAGAGACTGATGCATGCAGAGCTAGTGACTTCCAAGTTAGTGTTACTCATGATAACATGATGAAATGAGCAATGACGAAGTATCAGGTTTTTTAGCCACTATTTAAAACCTCTGCAGCCCACAAGACACACAGAAATGAGCAATTAAAAAGAAAAGTTAATCGAGTTTAGCAGCTACATTAACAACATATGGGATGCAATGTAATCCTTCATGTAACACTCCTGTCAGGTATCTGACTTAATAGTCACAATCATTAATGCCAACATTTTACCACTAATTTTTAGAGCAATACCTACTAAGAGCTCCTGCAGCACAAACTCCCAGGACATATATCAATACAGAATGCTCAGTTAAGTTTATGTTTTTCTTGGTGGTCAGAAAGCACAAGAAACAGCATTTAATTGTCAATCACCACTTTCAAGGAACAGGTAGGTTTTTTGCTGTGAAGGAGGTAAATTTCATTCTTTCCAATAAGCAGGATAAATAAGAGTCCACTCATTGAGATATAAAAGAAGAGAAGGTTCTGCATTATGCAGGTTTAAATATTGAGGGCTTCTTCAATTATTCTAGTTACACTCATTCTTTCCTAAACTCTGCCCGTCTGCTCCTGCAAAGACCGTATCCAGAACTCATCCATAAGATCACTGCTTGTTTTAATAAAGTATTTTTAATGAATCTTGTTTGCTTTAATGACAAGAAAAGTTGCAATCTGGGTCTGCAAGCAGCAAGATACGTCTGTGTTGTAAGCTGACTAGAAACCATATTCTGGTGTTACAGTGGCACTGAGCTACAACTAATATACTCTGTCTTGATATTACACTAACCATAGGTAGATATGTTCTCAGCTTCTTCAAGCTCTGGCAGCAAGACCTTACATCTGCTTAAAATCACACAGATGTACCCCAAAGTATACTTAGCTTAAGGAATAAACCAGCAACTTTGTATCTCCAAGCAGCATACCCAAGTATATTATGGAAACATATACCTGTATGACTAGTGCCTCTCCCTGAGCCCCATTTGTCTTTTACATTCCTTTGTCTATATACATAACCTTTAGGCAAAACTAATCTCTTAAACTTATCGCCATGAAACCAAACTCAGCAAAACTCCGTATCTAGATGTGTCCTTCCCAGATTAGTATAATTCCAGTAAAAACTACAGACTTCAAAACAGATGAAGAAAAAAATCTGTGCCTTTGCACATGTGAAATGTAACACTGGCTTTAATACTATGAATATATATTTCCTACCAAACAACCTAGTATAAAAGGCAGTTATGCTTTTGTTTTATTTTACTCCCAGGTGTCTGATATCACCCACATACCCACTTATTATTGTACTATTTCAATGCTCCCCAAATAGTAAAAAAATCTTCTCCACAACCTATTCAACAAGACAACACTGCTAGACATAATTTACAGGAGACATAGTCCAAACTGTCCCAAGTACTCTTTAGTTCCATACATATGATGTAAGTCTTATGGTTCAATTTTTCAGGACTCTCAGGACTCCTAAAAGTAAACAGTTCAGTTTCACATGATTTTAGCTGTACTGGTGATGTCAGAACACCAGCAAATTTGGCTATATGTGTTTTACAAATGTTAAAAAAGTTAACGGCCACCTGTGAACCCCTGACCTATATTACCTATCCAGAATAAAATAGTCATTTAGCATCCAAGATGGCCAGGAACTAGTCCTCCAAGGTGACATTCAACTTCCCTAAGCTGAGATCATTCTGTCTTCCTGCATTCCTTTCTGCCCATTCAACACTCTACTGCAGACAACTCCCACTGATAAATCCCCAAACACTTCACAACTGTGTAATGAATAAGGGGGTGCTGGGGACAAAGCCTTTTAAGAACACAACTGAAGACCACTACAATGGATAAATTATGATAACATCAACAACCTAAAATAAGAAATGTCCTAACATTTTATCCCTCTAGACTTCAAATAGCTGTTTTAGAACAGTCTAATTTTTATACTTAACCATGCCCAACATACAAGAATTCTACTACAGCATCAGTGTGAGCCTATGCAGTGTGAGTTGTCAGCAGCTTGACAACTTACAAGCTTAGAAAATATGTTCTCTACTGGTTTTGGACACGCTGCTCTCATCTGAACAGGGGACCATTCCAGATCACTCAACATCCATCTCCACATTTCCCTGTGCCTAGACCCTCCTAAGAGTTTTCTAACTTCCTTTACCCTCTGATACTTGCAAACAGAAGCCAGCTGCAATTTTCACTCCTCTGCAGAGCAGTCACATCTTTCTCCTTCATGATGTCTATGCCTCCAACAGTGAAAGCAGAGATAATCTCCTCTTTTTTAATACTTGTATCAGACTCCACCTTCGGATTCAAGAAGGAACAATGAAAGTCCTACTCAACTACTTGACTAGAGATGCTGTCTTTGGAAAATGTCGCTGGCAAACTCTCACCAGCCTCTTCTAAGAACATATATAAACTTAAGATTTTTTTTTTTTCTCCAGAGGGTTATAGTTAGATCAAACACTTTGATTTTTAGAAGAACAGGAAAAATACATTCATAATACAAGGGCAATAATTAAGCCAAATTTGGAGTCACGGCTTAATGAAAAGGTCACACAAATTTGTTTAACTGGGCAAAAATGACAGCTTTTCTCTAATCTTGTTCTTGGAATTATTTTATAACAGACAATTTTATAAGCAATTCAAGGCAAGGTCTATGGTAACTTAACTATGGTACAAGCAATACTTTTGGTAAGGCATTCCTCCATCTACAGGCATATTCAGTACTGCTATAAAGTCAAACACACATACATACAGTAAAAATAACATGGTAAACAGCTATCACCACTGGTAGGAAATATTGGAAATTTCTTTTCAGTCAGCACATTACCTGTCAATGCTATCATATAATACCAAAAAAAAAAAAAAAAAAAAAAAAAGACAAACCACCACCCACACACAAAACAAAACAACCTGTAAATCCAAAGGCCCAATGTTCAGCAGATCTTTGCAAATATTCTTTGTTTCAGAGGTGCTTAAGAAATCTAGGTATAGGACAGATAGATGTGGGAAAGTGGGGAGGGTTCTCCACTGCCAAGAAAGAAGTCAGATGCAGAGTTTGCACCTAATAGTTAAGACCCAGAGAATATCAAACTTCCTCCAGCGACTCATGTCCATGTGACTCAAACCCACTTTTAGTGCAGCAGCCTAGTAAGTATCCAAGAAAAGAAGACAAGAGATTACCTTAAATAAATATTAAAGAACTGCTTTCTTAACATACACTGTTGTATTCATGCTGTTCTTCTGTCAATGTAATTGCACACATATTAGCAAGACCTCTAGGTTCCACAAGAGCATTTATCATCAGAAAATTCCACCTCTCACTTCTCATTCCTGACCACCAACTCAAGCCTGGAAACAAAGATTCATAGATCTTCTAGATATCAAAAAATTATAGACTGGAGATACTGTCTCTACCACATGATGACACTCTAGCTAAAGTTTTCAAGAGTTCTGGTGGTTATTACCTGTTGGAGCACTTACTTCACAATTTCTCCCTATACTAATATCCCCTTTGTTTAACATGCAGTAACCACATTGTTCCCTGAATTAGTTATAATTACAGTAAATTCAAAGCAACTATTCCCAGTTTGTCTTAAATCTCCAAATAACTGAATAGCAGAGCTGAACTAAGTGACCAGTTGTACCAAAAAAGGGAAGTACCACTCTGGAGCTTGTTGATGCATCTATAAATTCAATCAACACACTAATCCATCAGAAAACTTGGTTTTATTAGTTTCTTGATGGGTTAGTTAAAATTAATTTATTTAGGGGTTCAATGACTGCCAGGGCTTACACAGCATGAGAGAGTAGCAGCACTTCCCTTGTTCAATAACAGTGCCCACAGTTGTATTCTGAAACCACACCCCTAGTTCAGGGTTTGCTGCTACTGTGTGAGACCTGACGAAGGGCTTGTATGCCAAATAGTTTTTGTCTTTTTCCTTACTGTATTAGTTGATGTAATAAGAGCTATTAAGCCCTAAGAAGTCAGATGTTATAGAGAAGCTCCTCTGTTACAAGTTTGTCACTGGTTTCATCCACCTTCACACTGAATTAACAGAAAAGCTCCTCTGCCATTAATGGAAATTTTGAATGGTACACAAATCTCATATAAATTTATGTTCTAAATTTTCAGTAATGAATGCACAAGTTACACGTCAATAGTAGATTTTAAACACCTGCCTGCATGAGGCACCAACTGTCACTGAAAATATTATTTCAAATAAATCCATTTGCATTCTGTGATCACTGTCCGCACAAAACACTTGCAAATTTTGGTAAATATGCATTTGGGATGAAAGCATGAAAATGTACTTTATCTATAATATATCAAAAGAGTTAAGATGGAAAGCTGAAAAGTATTGGTTTGATTAAGCAGCTCTTCAAAATCACTTTGTATGCATGGAAATTCTACAGCCAGAATCAACCAAGAGTACTTAGTCAAAATATCATTTATATCATATAAAGGATCTCTTGTCTCTGCAGCTAGTACTGATGATTCTTCAAAAAAGTAAATAACCATTTTATAAAACCATGAAGGAAAAAAACCATCTTTAACTTCATTCAATCCACACATAGGCTATTTAAGAGCTGGTCTTCCATCTGAAAAAAAGAGCTGTGTTTTCATTATGAAATTAATCAAGAGCCTGGTTCCTTACATATTCCATTCTTCTTGTTGAGGGAGGGAATAAATATAATTGCACTTGCTTTAATTAGTGGTTATGGTGATGCTTCTCTGAGAATCACTCAAGACTTTTATCTCAACATTAACCACTTTTTTTTTTGTGGCAGAGAGAATTTATCAAATCTGATCAGTAGTAACTAGCATTGAAATCTAGCTTCAGAATATTTAGGTTTTGGATTCTATTTAATGTGCTTTGTTAGGACACAAAGATTTTATTAGATGTAACGCAATGCAAAAAGTCATCTGAAACGTTCTAAGAAACTTATGTAAATGTATTGTGAACTATACGATAAACATAAATGATAATCCCAGCACATTTTACATCCCAAAGAGAAGGGATAATTTCTCTTTTGGTGACTTTGAACATATACTGGAATAATCTAATGAACAGGCTTCCTTAACCAAATTCAGTTAATAAGGCAGTAATATTTTACCAGCATCATTAAATCAGAACTAGGAAGCATACTGTGAAGTCTTGTGATACTGAAAGGAACTCCAGTGTTTTTTCTTTCTATGTAAGCTTTAGATACAGGAAATTAATATCTTGTTACAGGTCATGCCATAAGGTTTACATTGAATTATTACATCAGCAACTGCTAAGGAGACTCAGTGTTAAATCTTGGAGAGCTGCTTTTATCATTCAAGCCCTGCTATTGTCAAGGCCAGTAAGTGCTATCACTGTACTGACAAATCTTAAAATATTAATTATAACCATACAAGTAATTTCAATCTGCAGGTACTTCCTTTCTGCATCACTAATTTACAGACTACGAAAAACACAGTTATTAGAAGACTGGAAATTGAGACCGCTCCCTAGTAGGAACTTTTTCATGGGTTAGGATGCTCAGGAACTGGGGCAGAATATACATTACAGCCTATGTTCTTGTCTTATATTAGGGCTTTTTAAAAAAAGCTCTTATTTACATAAATTATCCCCATTTTAAAATTACTGAAAACAAAAATTAAATGTCTGTAGACAGATGGAAATATAAGAATTAAGTGTGTTCTTATACATTTCACACTATCTGTACAAACACATATTAAAATACTTCAATTTCTTAGATGATGGTAGAAGCTCTTTTAGAATTATAAATATTAATGCATGTTAAAATGCTCTATTTTATAGTTCTAAAGAGAAATTTCAGATGCTCTACTTCTGTAAATCAGTTTGTCAGCTGCAGCCACTGAGAAATACAAGTTACTGTCTCACAAAAAGTCATAAAATCATCTATATGATCACACAACTAGTAGTTCACAATTGTTCCAGACTAAGCTGGGTGTTTTCTTGGTTTGGTAAAATTGAATTCATTAGTACTGACTGAAACTGCTACAGAACAATTACATTAGTCCTGAAAAAGTAATTCATGAACATAAATACTTTTAAAGACCACTGCAAAGAGAAATTAATGTAATCGTACCAAGTAACACTACATAGAAAATCCGTTTCCTATATTCTGATACAGTACTAATGTGAAGTCACCTTTGTAATTACAAGGTGAAGATAAATTGCCTCTCTGTCATCAAGTTATAAACACAACATTTGGTTCCTCATGGAAGAAGTCAATTGAAGCAATTTCATCTGTCTATAATCAGTGTAAGCAGCCTCTAACTCCACATCTCTGTGAAGGGAACCAGGACAGCTCACATACAAAAAGAACTTTGTGATTCAAAGTCCACAACTGAACAAACCTCTGCTCAGGATGCCACAGGATTTTTTGGCTAAAAAAAAAAAAAAAAAAAAAAGAAAAAAGACCAGAAAATATTATGAAAATTACAATGAAAATGTCCTTTACAGAAGTCCATCATATTTGAGATTTCCTGTGATACTTTCCTGCTAAACTGTGCTAAAACTTATTTTTCTTGGGGCTTAATTTTGTTCCTGGTGGTATCCACGCTCTCCCTCAGTGGAGCTTCACATGAGTCACAAAAATGTGAATTTAGATTTGTTATTCTCTTTCATTTGTACTGTCATCTATTTGAAGTCATATTTTACTTACACTGTTGGTCTTTGGACAAATGTTCTATTAAAACCACAGAACAATTGCTTTGTTTTTTCTTTGCACTGGCATAGAAACACAGTAAAGGTTCAGACAAAAACATCTAAAATGAAAGCTATTATTTATTACTTATTTCCATAGAGACTGGAAGCCAAATCAGCTAGGATACTGAAGTGCTGCAAATTTTACAAATACAAAATGAATGACAAAGCGTTCCCAAAAAGCTCATAATAGAAAAACTAAACTGTAACTGGTGAACTATGTAAGTGTGTAGGGTGGAGTTTGGAAGATGGGAAATAATAAACTGGATGCAAGCAATTTTACGGCAATTACAAACTACTCCCGTCCCTGCTGGTATCAGATTGTACTGACTGATGCAGCTGTCTGCTATCCATAAGCACAGTGCCATAGATTTTTCTGAAGAAGCAGATAACTACTAGAAAGTTGCCAGAAACAATGTATCTTTGTCAGAAAATAATTTTGTAACACTGCCATCAGTAATATGCATAGAATGAATCATACCCGTGAATCAGGAAAAAAAAAATCCCAGCTTCGCCACTTAGGTCTTGGCGCTATTTCTTGGTACATATCCATTAGTGATGTAGTGTGTAGGAAGGGTTCTTTTTGATAAGAATTTGCTTTGAGTAGAAGTGGTATGACTACAAATGTAGTTTTCCTCCTGTGGAAGGACTGGTACTGAAGCTGTGCACAAGGGGTCACCAAAGGCATCTCACATGCAGTGTGGATACCTGATTCTTCAGCAGTTACTGCTCCATGCCCATGTGGTACACTCTTTAAACAACTAGTGCAAACTCAACTACCAGTGAAGATTCAATGTGGGAAAGCAGTTCTTGAAACATTAGTAGATTGCAACAACCTGAAGCCTGGTGCCTCCATCCTTGCAACGCCTAAGTCAGTAAGATCACAGTATCTTAAGGAAGTGAAGATCCTCCCAGTAAGTTTTACTCTCATCTTTAACCTCTTCTGAGAAACTAAGTCTTGTCTTTGCCTAGTTAGGACTTTCATGAAAATAGGATTATTATGGCAAATTAGCAGGCTAGGTTTTTAACTTCAGACAAACCTCAAAACTCATATAAAATGTAGACAAATGAAGGAATAAAATTACTCTGTAAGACAAATGACCAATGCACAGTAACAAATGAACAGTTTGGCCAGATGTTAGGAAAACTGCTGAGACATGCATGAATTTAACCATTAATAATGGGATAAATGGTTTCAGTTTTAGGTAACCAGCCAAAATTACTTGTTTTGTGTGTAAGAACTAATAGTGACAGCTGCGGAGACCATAGAGCTCAAGTAACACTATATATCTTTCATTCCAGAAGTGTTCTACACTCGGCAGTGGTCAGTTTTTATTTTATAAGCAATAATTAAGATAGAAACAGTAACACTGATATTTCCCACATGCACACATTCAGATAGATAGAGTCTTGTCATAGCACGGTGGAGCTTGCTCCCAGCGCTACACCTGCTCTGCTCACTATGGGCTTCAGTTTTAAAGCCTGTCAAGGTGTTACTTTTCATGGCACTACATTTACTGGAAAAAATGTAAAGAGAAAAAAAACAATAATCAGGGAAATAAGTTTCATTGTAGGAGATGTCTAATGCAGTATCTGCCAACATTCAAGAACAGATTAGCCACAGCTCTAATATACAAAGAGATAGAAAGTGATACACCTTGGTATAGTATCAACTTTTTCTATTTTATTAATATTTTAAACATTGAAAGTAGTAATAGAAATTAAACTTCTTCCCAGAGAACTGCAACAAATGTTTTTAACTGAGAATCTGGGGGGTAAACAGTCCTCAGGCCAGTGTGCACCTGAAGCAAAGTTTTCAATAGTTGGAGAGAGGATTCTCTTTTCAATATCAGCAGTATGTCTTTCTATGGGAATAGTTCAAACCTTAGCTTGGAACTGCTGCATGTGTCTAGAAAGGGTCTTTAAAGCAAAAACTGTGAAAAGATTTTTTTTTTTTCCCCCCCGCATTGGGATGTCAACCATTCAATTCCAGCTGAGATAGCAGGAACAACATATGAAGGTGCTGTTGGCACCAATCTTTCAGAGCACAGAATCAGTAAAGCAGGTAATAACTTGAACTACTTTTTGAGCAAATTACTATTAATTTCAGATAAAGATTATAACTTTATTATTATTATTATGGATAAAAGGCAGTGTAAGTATTGATATATATTCATAAATTTATTGTGCTAAGAACAAAGCCTATGTATCCCAAGATAGTAAAAAAGAAGATACAAAGTTCACACATTCCCCTTCTGCCATTGCCCTCCACTGTCCTCAAAGTTCTGCTATGCATCCTACAGTAACCTGAGTAACAACCCTAAAAATGGAGCTGCACAGAAGCAAACTTAAACTAATCCATTTTCTCTCACTTTATTTTACTCATTGTGCAGGCTTAAAATTGAAACTGAGAATTTTTCATTTCTACATTGAAGCCTAGAGTGCATATAGACTGGGGGAAAGTGGCTGAAGCAGAATGGTGAGCCTGCTTTTAGTATATTTGCTTTACTGCTCTCAGCTGAGATCTGGACACCTATGTATGCTTCTATCATCTTTGTAAGGAAATTAAATAAAAAAGGATGAATATTTGACTGTTGATTTAAATGCACAAATAAAATAGTATTTTTCCTGTTTGTAACTTCATCACCCAAAATAGCCAGCTTAAGAGAGTATCTATTATAAACAGTGTGTTCACAGTCACATGCAGTCTTAACTTGGTTAACTTAAAAATTTTCTGATAGTGAGGTGTTAAAAGTCACATAATGAACCCTGAAGTAATAGTTTTCCCATGTTTAGCTGTGCCAATCCTGTAATTAATGCTATAAAATTGTTTTTGAAGTGCCAGTGCACTCAGTTCTAGAAAACCAAAAATGATGGCATGGCCTTTCTCCCCAGCAGTATCAAATACCTAAACCAACCCTTACCATGACTGATTTACTCCTCCCTTCCTCTTTGGATAATGACCAGAGGTACAAATCATAGGCAGCGAGATGACGGATATCTGATGCCAAAGGAGACAGAATGGTTTACAGGAAGACATGTAAAGATATTCATACTTCTATACTGTAAAACCAAGTGCTTGTATGTGTAAAGCTCTACCTCCTTCATTTCTGGACAGTGACAGGAATGCTGAGTAAGAGGAATTAGTTGTGTAAAATTCATAGTTCCCCCTCTGTATAGGGAGAGACAGATGGGTCAAGAAAACGTGGATGATGAGAATTCCACTTTGAAACCAAGTCAGAGTTGAAAGAAAATCTATATAAAAATCTATATATAAATAA
>JANHGN010020971.1:0-57098 GCA_024605025.1 Megaceryle maxima
GGGGGGGGGGGCGGCGGCGGCGGCAGCCCCCGGCGGCCCTACATGCGCGGTGCCCCGGTTGCCAGGCGCTCGGTACGGGCGGAGAAGAGGCGAGTTTCCCCTCACCGTTAACTCTCTCGGGGCAACAGGCGCTCGTCCCCGCTGCTCCCCCACCACCACCACCCCACTCCCACCTCCGCCCCGCCCCGCCCGCGGCCCCGCGCTCCGCCCCGCTCTCCCGTCCTGGCCACCCCGTGGCACACGGCGGCCGCCGCAGCCCCGGTCCGGGCGACCGCCGGGTCGTGGCACCCGCTCGGCCGCCCACTCGCCGGCTGCCTGCCTGCCGGTGGAGGTGCGGCGAGGTGAACTGCCCGTGCGGGAAGGGTGGCCGGAGGCGTCGTGGTTGTGGTGACCGCGGCGGCGAAGTCTCCGTTAGTCCCAATCATCTCTGCTCCCCAAGGAGGGGAACAAAACCAGCAGCGGGGGGGCGGGGGGCGAGGGAACCGATCAATTCCCTAGCGAGGAGGATTTGGGAGCTGGAGGGTCCCTCCGCTTCGGAGCGGGGGGAGAGGAAAGGAAAGAGCTCTGACTTCAAGGTTAAAACAGATGACAGCGAATGGGTTATCCCAGGTTTCTAAAAGCAAAAATGCCAGAATAAGGGAAAGGTTTCACACTGTATCTTTTTTGGGTTTATTCCTTTCTCTTTTAATTCCTATAATTAGGAAACAAGACTTGGTGACCCAAATAATTTCCATTATGCAAGGTCCAAGGGATTCTGCAACAATTACATTAAAATCCACTCAGAAGTGCTGTTAGTCTGTCACAGGCTATTGAGATGGTCGGGCAGAGAGGAGAAGAGAGGGACAAAGGAAGAGAAGGGGGGGTGTGTCCCACACAATAGGTATTGGCAATAAATTGTTCTGATCAAGTGTGATGCAGGGACAATTCTTTAGGTTTGGAAATCAGTGTGCATGTCAATTTTTTTGAAGAGGATGGTGAAGTACATCATGCAAGAGCACATAAAGCAGGTATTGTAACTCCAAGACTAAAGTACTGTCAATGCTGACATAAAAAGGCTTTATTCATTACTTCCTACAGTATCTCCAAGCACTGAAATGCCTGATTATCTTTAAAACTACTGTACACTTGAAATCATCATGATTGTACTTCAGAGCTGGTTCCAGCTAGGGTGCCCTTTGCTGATTCCCTTGAAAAACAATTAAAGCTGTGCTTGAAATCCATTTCGCTTGCTGATGCTGTTTATCTTTCAAAAAACTCTGTCTAGGCTGTCAGTTCTGCTTCCAATTTTAAAAGCTCTATTTAGGCCTCTGCAGATTACCAGTCTGCTTCCTGAGATTTTGACAGGATCCTCATCTCCTGACTGCCTTACAGGATCCTGATCTGACTGCCGTACCAAAATGACAAATGCTCTGACGAAACCTCACAGAGTGGGCAGCCTGCCTGTGGTCATCACATGTGCTCCATGAAGTATTTACAATCCAGGACAATACAGACGGTAGGATGTCACACCAAGGTCATTTCAGATCCTGTGCTGAAGCTCTGGGAGCAGCCTGTTTAACTCCACACACGGGTGAAAACCAGCATGCTAGCAAGAGTCCACTGCCCTGGCTTCGTCAGCAATCTGATATGGAATGACAGAAGGATGGATCAGCAACTCTTTAGGAGTCTGATTTCACCAGATCAGATAAATTTGCCTGAGTTAATCACCTCTTTTCATCTTCTATAAACTAATGCATTTAATTTTTCTGGACCAGTCTTCTTCTATAGCACGGACTATGCCAAAGGGATACTTAGAACTGGCCTCCAGTAAAGAAAGTACTAGTCCATTGCAGGAAAAAGTAATTCCTTGTTGCAGAACATTGACAATATTTCTAAGTGAGGTTATCTGATCTAGGGATACTTCAGAAAGATTTTGCTATCAGAAGACAAACTCACAAAACTAAAGCAAGAGCAATAGATGGTAGCTGAGAACTGGGAAGAATCCTGCTGGCTAGTCACAGACACAGAAAAAACTGTGGCTCTACAGCACTGCCACGTCTAGCAGCTGCCATGGAAAAAAGCCAGCAACACTCTGGCAGAGCTGGGCACACCCTTGGGCTCAAGTTGTTTTATTACCTTCTGCATATGTATAGACACCTGTGCAAACTGAAATAGAAAAGTCGAGTGGTATTCACCAGTAATGATCTCGCCACATGAATGTCCTGATAAATATTACCACTCAACCTTCTCTCAGATCCATGCCCGGAGTCATAAGTCTGCTACAGGTAGAAATCAAAGAAACTTACTCAGTTATCTCCCTTCCAGAAATTTTAGGAATGCAACTGTTCTTTGAATGTTTTCCAGGATCTTTAGAACAAAGAACAATATTATTAATACCTTTTGTCTCTTCAGTATGAGTACTTCAGTAAAGGTAACAGGAGGTTGAAAGATTTGTGGACATGCCATGCTAGGACACCAGGTAAAAAGTATTCATGGCATCTAAGATGCTTGTGTTTCTAAGAAAAGGTAAACATAGTGCCCTTCTGTCACACCCTCCCTGCAGCAGGTTGCATTGATGTAGGATGCAGGTGCCATCTGGGTGCATTTACTCCTTACAAGTGCTAAAACTAAATAAGAAATCACTTTCTCTAAGCCTAGAAAAAATATTTCTAACACTTCTCAAATTTATCAGTGATTAATATTAATTAATATTAACATTCATTAGATCCAGTAATGACTATCAAGAATGCAGTGAGATTAATACCAAAACCAGAGATCGTTGTCCTTTATATCTGAAAAACTGTGTCATTTGTACATTGCTGAAACTTTTACAAAATGAGACTTAAAGGAAATATAAACCAGTTCCAAGTAACAGTAAACAGTCATGTAAGCCAGATATATCACCTCGTGAGTGCTTGTTTATACCTTCTGATATATGCCTTGCCCTGGCTAATTTAAACCATTTTTTTTTAAATTACATATTGAGATATTCTATATCCTTTTGTAATGTATTTGTAACATAGACACATACAGAAACTCCCAGGGTTGTTCTTTGTCACCAGCAGATGTATGCTGATTTAAAAAATACTGCTTCAAATGTTCTTTGATCACTTCAAAGAATTTGTAGGTTCTATCATCTCTCTAAAAGAACATGATGACTCCAAGAAGGATTTAGTGGTCACAGGCTGGATTGATGGTCCCTTAAAGTATTTGCTGAATTCATCATTTTCTCAGCTTCTCCAGCTTTTACCACCAAGATTTCTCCAAAGATATTGCACCCATCATGGACTATTGTAAGAAAGGGACTATTTTTGCCCAGCTCCATATGCTCAGAAAGCACTTGAATATCTGAAATAGATTTTTTTTTTTTTGATGCCCCTATGCTGATGTATCCTCCTAATGATTTTTCGATGAAGCAGACATTCTGCCTGTGTCTCAAAAGCAGTTTTATCCAAAACTACAGATCTTCAAGTATAGCTTCATCATTTTTTATTTATCACAACACAGAGAAGCAGGAAAGTTTCTTATCACTCTTCCCACTTCTACTTTATCATCACATTAAGTGAAAAGAAAAATGAAGTAGATACTTTTCTTGCAGAAGGATCCAACCTTTCCGTGTTGTTGTTTTTTTGGTAAACCATAGGCTCCACCAACTTTACAGGTTATATAGGTAGGTCATAGGTTACATCCTTTTCCCCAGTAGATTTCATCATTCAGCTGATTTTGAACTGATTTGGTCCTGGCATGAATTGCATGAAGACAGCCAAGTTTATATGGAAAAGACTGGGGAAATCTTTAATGCTCAACTATATATTGCATATTTAGAAGCCTGTAACACTTAGAAAAGAAGAGATAAAACTGGGCTCACTGCCAAGCACCTAAACGTTTCTTTATCTGAATAGCTAAGTCATTGGTTTATTGGGCTTTTTACAGTTTCTGCCCATAGCAATAGAGTTTCTTACAGTCTTGATCAAAAAGCTTGTCTTCACCTACATGCTTTTTAAAGGTCAGGGGTTGAATATCCATTCTTTCTAAATATATGAAAATGTATACTCCAATCCTGTTCTCGGTAGGTGACCAAGAAAAGATATTAATAACTTTTCTGTATGGCTAACTACTGGGTTTTTCACTCCCCTCCTTGCAGCCCTTCAAGGGTGCAAGAAGTCTTTCACTCCCCTCCACTCATGCATCCACACACACTAAAGAGATCATGGGAACCTACAAGAAAACCCACCTGTTTCTGACTTTATCAAGGCTCAGGTCTGGAGCTTAGGAGATGCCTAAACTGCCTGTTATATGAAGTTTTCCATCCGTAGCAATGTGAGGATACTATGGGCCTCAATTGCCCCTCTAGTGAAGTGTTTACATTTAAGAAGTCTGGATTTGGGGTCTATTGATTGCAGTTTAAGTTCTACTCTAGGAGCAGTAAGATAGATGCTTAAGTTCTTTCTGGCTCTTCTTCCAGTCCAGCTTTCTCTCCTTACTGTAGTTCTAGCAGTTTTCTTTCCAGCTTCTTACTTCAGTACCTGATCACAAAGTTGTTACCCCAAGTTTTAAAAGGATCCCATTGCATTCATTGTAGCAATCATGTTACCAGATGCACTTTCTTCTCTAAAGAACTTAAAGTGTAGATAGATAAGACTAAGGTAAGGATTGGACACAAGAAAATACTATTATTTCTGTTTTGCTGGGAACTGAGATGCAAAAAGCTCAAGTGGCAACAAGTCCCATAGCACCATGTAAGAAATCTGCAGCAGAACAGGAGCATAATTCAAGCCCGTTGTGTCCCATGTCAGTTCTCTAATCACCACATCAGCTGTCCCCTCAAAGCACAGTATAACCTCTGTGTAAAACTGAACCTTCAGCTGCCCCATCTTTGCTTCATGTCCATGGCCAGAACTCCTACAAAATTGCAGGAACTGATGCTGACAAGCATTTAGCTGTGTATTTTTTCCTCTGACATATGGTATTTACAGGACTGTTCTACAGTACCATGGTTATTTTAACACGCATGTCCTTGATTGCTTAGAATAAGGCTAGAAAATCCTTTGAGTATCAAATATATACACATACATATATATATTGCTATTACTGATTGCAATAGGATTCATGTGTCTTCTTCTAGTGATTGACACATGGATCTTTAAGGAGGTAATCTGTGAGCTCCATATTTAAGAGGACCTCTGTTCCACACACAGCAATGGAAACATGTTTGTGGAAGCCCAGACAATTTGGGGTAGAAAGTGTTCTCAACAAGAAAGCATTAGAGAATTTTTGTGCTTCCATCTCTCACTTTTTGCCTAACCCTATTGCTTCCCCAGACCCCACATTCATATAATTGGGCACATCACTAACCCATGTCACATCTGCAGCAGGAACCTAGAGATGCAAAGGCCATCAAGGCAGTCACAGTCACCTTCTCAGTGGCAGAGTAGGGAATAAAGCAGATCTCCTGATTTCTGTCTCTAAAATGGGCATCCCCAGAAAACAATGATAAGAAGATCTCTTCTAAAAGCAGTACAAGGCTGTCTCTGATTCATTGAGGTGAAGGACATGGCAACCAGGGTTGGGGGAAGGAATCTGAGAAGTCACTGCCCTGTACTCTGCCTTCCCCTGTCAGGGCTGCAAAGTTCAATGTGAAATGTGTCAAAAATGTTGGTTGCCCCAGGCAACAGTATCAAACCTTCTGCAGGTTCAGCAGCAGGTAAAGCAGAGAGGCAGGCAGGGGGCTGAGGCAGGGGCAGCTCACGAGGCTGCTGTAGCTCAGAAGGAGAGGGGAGGAAGTCTGGGTGTCCCCCCCTTGCAGTGTCCTTCAGGTTCCTGCTTTCAGGCAGAACCTCCCACTCTGCCACCAAGTTTTAAGACAGCTACATCCCACTCCTGGTCCCTGCTCCCAGAGGCAACCAGAAAGCAGAAGCACCAACAAACTGCCTCCCTGGAGTTGTGTTCCCAGTCATTACACGTCTATTAATCCCAGAAGTATATGAGTAATGGTCAGATGCCTGCGGAATGAGTTAAATATGCTATGGGAGCCATGGGACTGGCTTCTGACTCACACTGAAGCCATTGGCATCAGCTCTAGTGATTTTCTGCCTGCCTTCATGGTCCTTGTCTTGTCCAGGTCTCTCAAAGGCAGGAGGAGTTTTATTCTTCTTTAAAAGAGAGAAGGGGAGAGTAGCAAAGTCTTTGGATTGTACAATGAAGGAGAAAAATCTGAAAATCTGACCTAGGTGTTTTACAAGGTAATGCGTAAAGAACCCCAAATCCTGCAGGCAGAAAAGCAAAACTAAGACTTCTGAATCTCATGACCTCTGTGGGGCTGACTTCTGATTCTCAAAAATCTAGGACTAGGAGTACTGATGAGTCTCTGTTTATGCTGCTCTTCTCTCATGTTGCTGTGCTGGGGGGTTGGCTCAGCATCACCTCTGCACTGACAACTGATACTCAGTTAAGAAGTGACACACTGCTTTGGTTTGGTTCACTTCCCACCACTGCTCTCTCTGATGATGTCCAGTGCACACACTAACAGAGAGACCTTCCTTTCTACCTTGGAAGAGATACATCCTTTATTTCATGACATTTTAAGAAATATTATGGTGCCAGAAATAAGGCATATAGTCATCTAAACATGTTCTGCATTGACCTTCTTACAAGGGATAGCTTGTGTAGTTGTACAGCAGCTATAGTCAAAACCTTCCTTATAATTATAACCTCCCTGTACAAAATAATAATATCAGTATCCATTTGCTAGGTAGAAAATATTCCCTCTAAAATGTTTAATATAAAACCAAACAGAACTATTTTTTATGCAAATAGAGCTGCCAAGCAGACTTCTGCAGTGGCCCAGGGGTCTGTAAACAGCTGAGCAAACTGGCGTTTAGAGCCATACTTCTGAGCTGTGCTTGCAAAGGCAAAATTTGCCATTGTGGCAATACACTTAATCTATAGAAGACACATAACCAGTCTGCTCTTCATTACCATCTGGTGGCTGTTGTATAGAGTGGCATTACTCACATGTCAAAAAGCTGCTGAGGGGAATTTTCATATAATCACCAGAGAGGACAGAGCATTGTAGGAGCCACAGGCAGCACAAGGGGGCTGTGATTTTGTCTTACAGGTATTTATGCAGAGGCATCAGGCCCAGAAAACACTGATGAAACAAGCAGGTGGAAAAGAGAAAATTTAGAAGCATCTGGTGGTACTTCATCATTTCATCAAGTAATTTAAGGTGTACCTGAATACCATTTGCAAGGGGCTGAGAACTGCTTGGGAAGTGTAGTGCACTGTTCCCTTCCACTGATAGTAGTGGCTGCTGAGACCATTTTGCAAGATTGGGTATCCTGTTAACCACTTTTAATAATTAGTTCCCAGATCTCCTTCACTACTTACCCAGAGAGGTATCTTACAAGTGGTATCCTAGCAGGGGTCATATGTCCTCACTGGTAAACTAGAGGAAGATAATCCCATTCTACAGCTCTATGGGAGCTAGCTCTCCTCTTGTACAGTTCATAATTTCCACTGTATAATTTCTTCCCCTTCCCACACAATGGTTTCCATCAAAGGGAAACAGCGGTGTGATTCACCTTAGAAGGGACTTTTGGAAGTCATCAGTCCAATCTCCTGCTTAAAGAACAGCCAGCTTCAAAGTTAGACGAAGTAGCTCATGGCCTCTGAAGAGGTCCTCACCCTTTTCAATCTTCTTGGAGTATTTCTTATCCTTGGAGTATGAAGGAAGGGTGATCTGCTCTTATACCAAGTGAAACAAGTACAGTAACTGATGAAGTACAATACCGTTTTGCTTTTACCTGAGTGTATGGATCAACAGATAATTTACATACAGCAACAAGTCCACTCTAAATATTTTGCAACAGTAGAAATATAACCTCTTGGCCACAGTCACAGAGGGTCCTAGTCTGGATACACCAAGGAGTTGATACAGTGCAGCTGCAGCATCTCTTATGCTCCAAACTTAATTTTTCAAGAATAGCATAAAATTAAATTAAATAAATAAATTATTGTCATTATAAAATTCACAAAGCATAATAGACTTAAAACCAAAAATAATTTTATGGTTCAATTGTTTTTTACCTTTAAAGAAGATGCATTCTTCTGTTACTCTCCCAGCTCTGCCGCTCATTTCTGTGACCCTGAATAAGCCATTTAGGCCAAATCTTCTCAACATGTGTAGCTAATACATGAACAAATATGAAGGCTTTTACATGTAAGAGTGACCCGGATCTTGTAGAGGCCAAACACCCAAATCTCCATTTAAAATTTTGATCCCCTGACCTTCATATCCAAGTTTCCTGTTTTGTAAATTTTAAAGGAGACTTATATATGCTGCAGGGATGTTTGAAGGTATTAATTAGTTTGAATGCATGCAGTGGCTTAAAAATGCAAACTATATAAATACTAAGTATTATTATCAAATAGGTCAGTATTTAACCAGTTCTCGTGTCCTTGTTAGTTTAGAGATTTTGTCGACTTTATGTCTCATTTTGGGTGTTTAATACATAATCAGCTTTCTAAATATTTCTCTGCTGGACACAGGCATCAGAGTGCATGAGATTAACACTATCTGAGAAATAAACACTCCTTAGCCAATACACTGTCTACATGAACAGGCCTTCACAGTCACCTCTGTGACTTCTTAGCCACTTAGACATAAGAAGGACTTCCACTGCTGATGGTGAAAATGAGTGGGTGAAAAACTCAAGGAAACAAAATGGAAGATCAATATTTTACAGAGACAAATACACAATGTTGGGATGAAGATTTCACAAGTTGAATGGTTTTAACAAGATGGATGAGGTCTCCACTCACAAGCACTCTTTCTTATCTCATAGAAAACCATCTGTGTCTTCCCTGTCTTACTACTCCAGAGCAATACATGTTCTTTTCCCTGCTCTACAGTTCAGTTCACAGTCCAAATAGATGAAGTACAAATCTACTCCAGTTTAGACACCAGGGTCATTTAGGTCCCATTCCAAAACTCATTGAAGTTAACTAAAAATGTGCCACTCACCCTAGGGATTCTGGATCAGAACCAGATGGCATTTTTCACTCTAAGTCTCTGATTTACTATGGTGTTGAGTTTTTCT
The DNA here is from genome assembly GCA_024605025.1 of Megaceryle maxima. Taxonomy (NCBI): domain Eukaryota; kingdom Metazoa; phylum Chordata; class Aves; order Coraciiformes; family Cerylidae; genus Megaceryle; species Megaceryle maxima. The sequence goes on from JANHGN010020971.1 coordinate 9,081, forward strand.
CTATATTTATAATACTTTTTATATATTTATAATACTCTTATAGCCTCATTGTTGTTGTTTTCATCCTATTATACAAATGTTCTAATTCCTCAGTTCCCCACCTGACAGACAGGCAGGTGATATTTTGCCTTCATCAAAGTGGGGTGGACGGGAATTTGACTTGGCTACCATTCCCATGGCCAGCATCTCAGGCTGGTCTAACACAGAGAGACAATACTGAAACATATCTGCAGATTTTCTGAAATGAAAAATTGATAATATCCAGAAGTAAATGATTGTTAATTGATAATATCCTGAAGTAAAATTTAAGCTGTAATGTGCTAGGTTAAGGGACAGAAACTGTCTGAACCAAAGAACAAGCCACTTAAGACGACACTTGATGAGACAAAGGAAGCCACAACAGAGAGTTTAAGTATATGTGAAGTTAACTCATGAGAAGGATCAAAAAATCATCTCTCACAGTAGGAAGAGGTGAGAGGGAAATGCTTCCAAGTTATAAAATTAAATATAATCTTGACATTTCTTCTTTTGACCTCTGATGCCCATGAAACTAAGTCTTCTTTCAACCTCTTTCATTTCTGTCCAGAGATGGTACCATAAAATAGCTGAAGGTAATATTGTTGACATTACACAAACTCTTGCTGCTGCTCACAGGAGCAAAGGGATGCTCCCTCACTCTTTATCTCACCATTTACTGTTTCCTAATTGTTCAAGTTCTGCTGACTGCCCTAAAAGAGGAGTCAGGATGGTTTTACCCTTGGAGGTGGGTTTGAAGGCAGCCACAAACAGCTCATTCTTCTCTAAAATACATCAACAGTGAATAAAACAATACCCCTTGTTGTTCAACCATCCCTCCTGCAGACCTCTTCTCAGAGCAGTTATCCCTTTGAGATCCCCTGTGTCCACCACTGCAATGGGAAGAGATACCACCAGAGGCTAACAAACTGGCAGCATTCTAGTTTTGTTATCTGGCTGAGGACTATCTACTTCACGTCTTTACCAGCCTTCTATGTTCAATTTCTTTTTTTTTTTTTCTTTCAATTCATATCTTTGCACTTATTTTAGCCTATATTTTAGGGTTCTTTTTTGACTAGCTTAAACCAGCACAAATGACAGTGCATAATATATTTTCTCAGTTTATGGACAGCTTCCAGTGACTGCTGCCAGCCCACACAACATACATAAATCATGGATTTTAGACCTGCACTCCTGCATCAGTTAAAGAGATAAGTAAAATTACTTGTTGTCTTACACCTCCCTGTTGACAAAGTGACTCCCAGCTGAAGAGATTCACATGTGCTCTTTATTTTAGCAAGCAAGAAGCATCTATCTTGCTCATCAAATGTGCTCCTGTAACAAGAAAGGATTGTGCAAGCAGCTGTTGTGTAGGACTACTGCATTTGTTAAAATCGTGCCCACTTTGTTTTCTCACAGCGTAGGTATGACTATACATGGCAATACATATCTAATGCTGTCATTTTCATGGCTGTAAATCTACTCAACAGAATTCCAAGGGAATTTGCCATCAGCAAAGATCAGACTGTTAAGTTTTCAGTCTGGCAGCTTTTATAGTTCTGTTTTACTGTTTTTCTAATATTCACTTTTAAATGTGAGAGGTGAAATATTTTGTAAACATATTCTTGAAATATAATGCAAATTTTCCTTCTTGTTTGTCCTTGGAGGCAGCAGACAACCTTGATAATGAGTATAAATACAACATGCCTACCTTTTGTGAGGCAGTTGCTACAGCAAGAGAAAAAGAGCCATTTCTATTTGTCTCTGTTCTAGGTTTTACTCTTCAGGGTCTTACCATATATAGGCACAGCCTCTTAAAGAGCAAGTACTAGAAAACTCTCAACCAAAATGCCTATTTCTTTCCTTAGTGGACTTGGCTGTTTGAGGAGTATGTAATTTGGAGGCAATGCATTAAGGATGATTTCAGATAGATCTGATTTTAAATCTGGAAGTTCTGGCCAATGGAGGCAACCCACATTCAGCACCAGTTTTCATCCCAAATCAGACTTAAGTCAAAACCTCAAAACTTCTAATGTGAAACTATTTTTGAAGGAAAACTATTTAGGACCTTCGATCTCCCCAGCAATGTAACACAGCAAATAAGCAGGGGCTACTGGAGATTAACAAGGGATCTGGAACTACAGTTTCCATGGAAGAACTGCAAACCACAAGCAGAGGCAGAAGGTGATGGTGCCACCCTTTGGAGTAACAAGATCAAAAAACACTTGTAAGCAGAAGGGGAAGTTACCTAGCCTACGTCCTGCACAACTGCAGAGCAGAGTTCTTCTCCTGTTCCAAGCTGTACTAACCTCAAAGATAGACCAGGATGCTTTGAAAGGAGTATCTTTTAATTCTAAATTCCTTGAGAGCAAATAATGCAGAAATCTATCTTTTCTCAAAGAAAAGTTCATTTTGATTAAGTATGTTCTTTCTTTTTGCTGATGAAGGAATGCTTTGATCAACATGCTTATTTGAAAATATCCCCAGAAAAGTTGTTTCTGTGACTGAATTCAGCCATTCTGTCTCCACTGCTAGAAGCAAATAAGCTAAGCTCTTATTTATGTGACTCATAGATTCAGAAGTGTTTGTAGCGAGTGCATCACACCACTGAAATGGGACGAGGAGACACATTGCATTCTAGTGGCTCAGTGTGGTAAAATACTTCTGATTATAACAATACTACTTGTATTTCTCTATGCACTACTTTTAAAAGAATTTATTTAACCTGACAATTTAAATAGGGATTTGCAGTGAGCTGCTTCAGAAAACAACAAAAAGGCAAAGCTGGAGAAAATTAATTTAGTTTATCACAAAAAAACCAATTTCTGGGCTATTCCACTAACAGCGTTTCATTTCTTATACCAAAAAAAAACCAACATACACAAAAAGACAGGCCTAAAATGCATAGAAGCAAAGGTCTCAATCCTAAAAAGATATACACAGATTACTATGGTAGGCATCAACCTGTTGAAATCAAGGGAGCTGCTTGCAATGGAAAGCTATATTTGCGCTCAATTTCTACAGGATAATAAATCAAGTATTAGCTTTTTCTGTGCTGCTTCTGACATCTCACCAGCACTGACAAACCTCAGGTTTTAGGCACTGTATAAAAGGAAGTACCTGAAATACCTTTTAACAGGAATCATTAAACTATCACGCTTCATATGTCTCTTCTTTAAATATCTCCTTAAAACCAGCCTCTGCAGTGGTGTCTACAACTGCCTTCCTTTTTTTCAGCGACACTTAAGACTACTGGCTTCTTGTAGTTAATATGCCCACTGAGGCCACTAAACTATACAATGTATACAAACTGCTGCCTTTGCCTTCTTCATGTCTGTCTCAATACTTGTTGAATGTCTTCCTAACTTATCCTGGACACTTTGTTCTCTGAAGCCAGGACTGTCTTAATAATCACTATAGCTTCTGGCACAAAGACCTTAATCTTAAACCTCTACTACTTCTCTTGAGCTAGCATCAGAGGGAGAAGGAGCTTAGGAGTCTCTCACACTTGGGATGAAGGAAGTGGAGAGTCAACAGAGTTGATTTCCACAGGTAGTGAGGAGGGGGGACAAGAAAACGTACTGTCAGGGGCGGTTCTGTCATTAGGCATGCAGTGCTGGACTTGCATGCCTTAAGAGGAAGCAAATTCTGTAATGTTAAGAAAGGATGTTGTATGAGCAGTGTAGACACAAGGCTGGGAGATCTAAAAAGGGATTTCAGTTGAGTGTTACAGATGTTCATCTGACATGATTAAAGAGTCACTAAATTACTCTGGCTATAGATATTATAGGACAAAGAGAATCCTATAGCTCCTATTACATATTCTCTTCTCATTTTGATTATTAATGAAGAATAACTTCAATTCATAGTTTTGCTATTTACCATTAATTCTTTAAAAGCACTATCCTAAGTGTTTTGCATGCTCCTAAAAGGAAGTAGAATCTGCACTAAGAAGATCTTAATTGACCTTACAGCATATAAAAAGAAGGATAAAAATGAGGCACAAAGAGCACATGAATTTTGACCTATACCTTTTTTATTTCCTGAAGGAAAGGTGAGAGTGTGAAGGCTTACTGAGAGACCTGAAGGAAAGGGAAAAAGTTGGGACGGTGAGGTGCTCTCCTCAGTGAAGCACAGCATTGCACTGTCTACAGATCTCAGGGTAAAGCACAGGTTTAGTGTCTCACACCACAGCACTTCCTGATCACTTACACAGCCTTCCCACTGCATTGAAATCCCCAAAGCAAACTAAAAGTATCTCCAGTTTGCCATTTTCTGCAATCCAAGAAGACCGCTCACAAGCTGTATTTGACTCAAGGGATTACTTTAAGTATAAAATGACAATTATGACTAAGCAGATGAATATGACCTATTTTGTTACCTGCCTTTTCTCTAAGTATAAATATTAGCAGTGTTTGTTTTTTATCTATAAAGGTAGTCATTAAGGTAGACATTTTACAGTTGCTAAGTTTGATTTTATAACTTTAAAACTCAACTATTTATCTTATTTTTTAAAAAAATTGATCTAAAATTTTGAATATACCTGTATAGTTACTGCAAAATGTCACCTGCTCTGTGCCAAGTAAGAAAAAATGCATACCCATCCTAATTCTCTTTTTTTTTTTTAGCTGAGGTGTATGCAGTATGAAAAGTCACACAGCCAAGCACAGTGAGGCACACATCTGACAATGAATAATCCAAAGATCCTGAGTTCGGTTTCCTGGTCTGTTTTCTATGCACACAATTACCCTGTAATGCAATATTGCTAATTAATGATGCTGCTTTCACACTTAACACCAGTCCTGCTTCTGGACTGTGGATGGTGTTCCTATTTTCACAACAGTTCTCCCCACTGACTGGAAAACTGGACACAGATTACAAGTATCCTGGATCTGCAAGTCCCTGTTTCCAATTACTCAAACCAGTCAGTATTACAAATATCAGCATTTTTAGTCATCATCTCCACATATGAAGTGCACAGTGTGAGGCATAAGGCTCTCCTCTGTTTTGAGCAGAATCACAAACACACACCTTTTCTCATTCTACATTTAAGAAAGCATGAAGTATCACCAGAGAGATATTGCATAGTCATCACTTTTGCTATTTTTTTTTTTTTTTTACTCACATGTTCATTAAAAGTTGTGGTCTTCCTTCCTACAGATCTTAGCCAGCGGGAAATAGGAAAAAATATCCTCTTTTTTTCCAGTGATCTTGGATTCTTTTTTATTATTCAATATTCTCTGAGGAGGACATTATCTTTGTACTGTGCCTTTTTGCCATGGTCACTCATTTTAGATGTCACCTGTTCTTTGTGAAAGAGGGATTAAGGAGCTGCCAAAACCAAGAATTATGTCATAAAGAATATTTTTATCAAAATTATGACAGGATTCTTCCACATTCAAAAATGTTGAAGAATGTCTGAAAGAGCATACTATCTTCTGCAAAGAAAGCAAAACTTCAAGTTCTTAAACTTCAGATAAAACTATAGAGCATTTCAGTTGGTAACACATGGGAGAGTGGAAGTGCTGCTGTTAATAATTTATCTTTTTCAGTCCTGGAAGCAATAGAAGGCAAGTCCCCGACATGTTTCCATCATCTACCCCGTGGGGCAAAAAGTATCCTCCTCACCATCCCTGCTGTGGCAGTGTAATGCCATGCAGCTCCTCCTTCTTGTGATTATTAAAAGTACCATATAGACCCCTTTGTTCTCAAGCTCCAACTACTAAGGGATCTTTTCAGTAATGTCTCCACTTATTGGGATATTTGAGCCATTGGGTTTAGAGCCAAGATGTCACCAGTGGTCAATCTGAACAAAATGGAGTTGAATTTCCATAGCATGCCACCTTAGGGAAACAGTCAATCAGTCAGCAGTCTTCTTTTTGGGATGCTCGGTGGACAGAGCTCAATGCTGGTCCACAAATGCAAGGATGGCTCATCTGGGAGAATGCTCAAAGGAACCAGCTTGCTGAGGAGAACATCCTCTCTCACTGTCCCTGTAAATATATTTGTTGGGCTGAGGCATCCCTAATGGCAGAATACCTGCAGGGCAGGCTTAGCTTATGCCTTTTCCAAACAGATGATAAGCTCCAGAAATCCACCTAAAACATTTCAACCACTAATGGGCATTCAGTCCAGGGACTGGAGTACAGCTAGTCCAAAGTAAAGCTGCCCTGAAATGTACAGATAATGAAGAATTCATACAGAATAAACCCCTGCACTTATGCCTTAAGACAGATTTTGGCAAGCCATAGAAAGCAGTTGTCTCCCTTTCATACAGGCTTACCTGACTTTCAGGTGGCTTATGACAAAACTAAAACTACAGGAAATAATGCTGCACACCATCAAGAAGTAAAAGGGGATCTATAGTCCCATGAAAAATCCTATGTCAGTGCTTCAGAGGAACCAGGTAACTTTATTATGGCTATGTTTGATACAACTCTGAATAAAAAGATCCTTTTTGGTAGACTTCTATGGTCTTTTAAAAGTTCTATACCCAAGCCACACCAATTATAATTGAACGCCACCAAAACAGACTAATCACAATTAGTAAATTCAAAAAAATATTTCAGAACAGCAATGCTAAAGTACCATCAAGCTTATCTGGGAGATCACATTTTTCAGCAACTAAGGACTAAAATAGGAGGAAATCAAAGATATTTTCAGTGTAGAAGACCTCAAAGCCAATTAAAAATGTTTATTATATTGTTAACCATCAATAAAATAATTATTTTCATAAACTTTTACTGTCATGGTTACGGGAAGTAGGTGTGCGGGTGGAAGACTCCCGTGGTAATCTCTCAGGAAGTGTGCTGTGCTCCTTCGCCAAGAGTGAAACTTGCATAGTACTATGCACTGTTAAAATGTTCAAAATTATCACTAGAATTTGTGTCACAATCTATTTCAATATTCCCGCATTTTTCAGGTACCATAATGCATTTCTATCATGAAAGCATCACCAAAAGTTTGCTATTTCTCAGAAATACTTCTGCACGGCACTATAGGAGCCTCGAAAACATCAAATACGTATCTCAAGGTCACCTCACGCAGCACTGTAGAGCGCACAGATGAGGTGGGTTGAATTTGAAAGGGATACGTTTTCTCCGCTGAAGCCACTGTGCAGGGAAACTGAGCGGCATGGTGTAAGTCATACACTGTTCACAGGGCTCCGAGTAGTCAGTATGTACCACTACTCAGACAGGCAAGATCAATTACTTTGCTTGAAAAATAGCAACTAAAAATCTGTTGCGATGCCCAGCCTACGCCAAGCGGGTCCTCCGACGGGACAGCTCCCGCTGCAAACCTGCGCAAGGAGCTGCACAGCAGCGCTGGGGGGATGCGTAGTTAAGCCTTCACGGATGCACAAAGTACTATTTGCACCAAACCCGTGCCATTTCTTCCGAACTTGCCAATTCCTTTATACGTTATTATCAACATCAGAACCTATCGGTGTGAATTGTCACTGAAAAGCGCCCTCAACAATTATTTATTTTCTCTGGCCGGGAAGCGGGGACGGCTGCACCCAGCCTTGGCAGCCCCCCACGGCAGCTCGGGGGGCTCTCCGTTTCCCGTCGGCCCGGCCAGCCGCTTGGTCTCGCCGCCCGCCACGGCAGGGAGGCCCCGCCGCCGGCACCTGTTGCCGCGCTGCTGCCGCTCTCAGCCCCTCCGCGGCGAAGGGGCGAGGGGGGGCCCGGTCGCGCCCGGGGCAGGGGCACCGCACGCCAGCCGCGGTGCGCAGAGGTGCGCCCCGGGGGCCGCGGCGCCCCGCTCCGCGCATGCGTCTGGCTGTCGGGAATTGTTGCTCCGCTCCGCACCAAGTTGCAGTCCGCGGCTCTTCCCCCGTGAGGCGGCGGCGCGGCCAAGGCTGCGATGGGGTGGGCGGCGGCGAAGCGGGACGGCCGGCAGGCCCTGTCGTTGCCGCTGGTGCTTGCTGTGGCGTGCGCGGCGCGCAGGTGAGCGCCGCCGGGACGCGGAACGGACGCGGGGCCGCCGGGCCTCCTCCCTAACTCGCCTGTGCTCCTTTCCGCAGCGCTGACGGACCCAGCAACATGTCCTACGTGAAAGAGACGGTGGACAGGCTGCTCCAGGGCTACGACATCCGCCTCCGGCCCGACTTTGGAGGTGAGACGCCCACCTTCCCCCGACCGACCAGCGCCCCTGCCCCCCGGGCGCCCCCCGCCGTCTAACGTCGCCTCCCGCTCCTCCCGCAGGTCCGCCCGTAGATGTGGGCATGCGGATAGAGATCGCCAGCATCGACGTGGTCTCGGAAGTCAACATGGTGAGTGACCGCCGGGCAGGGCCGGAGGGCGCTGCCGCCAGCTCCCCGCCGCTCCCGGCCGGAGCGGAGGAGCCCCCGGCGCTATAGCGCCGCCTGCCGGCCGCGGGCGGCAACCAGCGCTCCGGGCGGCGAGAGCTCGACCCCGTGTGCAGCGCCAGCCCCGTGGGGACGGGCTGTAAATTTCCGGGTGCCTGGCTTCAGGGGGGCTACCTCCCGAGAGACGTCATGTGCTGTAAAATAGCCGAGCACATCGCGGTTGCTCGGAAAAGTTATTTGCGCTGTGGAGATAATACTTGGATGCCTGAATTGGCACCCCAGAAGCTCTGCCTGCCTTTATCAAAATACTTGCTACAGGTTTCAGGTTCTGGGTTCTGCTTGCACTGGTTTGCCCTTTGCATCGTCAACTGCTGATTTCAGAAACGTTGGAGTTTCTTGATCTGTAGCAGCAGATAAGACAAATGTGTGCTTTTTTCATGTTAAATGATTTAAAGAGTTAAGACACTTTGCAAGCTAGTTTTGTTGCGTGAAAGGTGCAAAAAGAAAAGGAGGTTCTAGAAAACACTGTCTTGTAGAAGGGCACAAAAACCCCAACGTTGCATGTAAAGTACATAAGGACATTGCCTACCCAGCTATCAAAATCAGAAAAGTCTGCTAGCTACAGGTGTGAAACATGCTGCGTTTTATTTCAGTTCTGCTGCTGGAAGGAATGCTAATAGACACGCAGGCTTAAAGAGAAAAATCTGTCTCCCTAGTGCTCACATAGTTTGACAGCCTTTTCCCAGAAGAAAACAAAAGAGCAGTTACAAGTTGGAACATTTTACAAAACCACATTTGATTAGTATGCACCATGGACATCTTGCTGTCATTTTCCTTTTTTATGTTTGGTTTTATATTAAAATCTAAGATGCTTTCTTTCCATAGGGGAAAACTGACTTAGTTAAAAGAAGCTAGAAACCTATTTCCATCCTAATCAGCAGTTTATTTCACTCAAAAAAGGTGATATTTGCCTATCCAAAGTAATTTACCCAAGAATGGGGAGGGGTTTTTTTCTTGGTATATTAGTTAATAGTTGTCACTAAAACAATCTCTTCAGAGATGGTTTGCATTCTCATATTTAGGTGGGTTTTGTTTTTTTTTTTCTGTTGTTTGTTACATATTACACAGTTCCTGTTCACATATAAGCTCTACTTGCTTATGAATGTGCTTGGCAGAATGGTGAGGAAAGGAGATCAGTCACATGGCGTGTAGCATACCAGGCTCTGCAGAGTGCTAATACCACATAAACCCAACATTTTTCAAGTTTCAACTCCAGGGTTCCTGTTGTATTGTACTTTCAGGGAGGGATGAGATAGGGACTGTGCAGATGAGGCATAGAAAACAGAACATAGACCTTATTGAAACAGTTGAAGGGCAAATCTTCCCTCTCTCTAAACTGTTTCTACCACCCTGTAACAGAATTGCTGCTTCTACAAAACGGTACACTCTGGGAAAGCCAAATGCAGAACACACCATCACCAAAACACCTGCTCTGAAAGGTCCAGAACATACCTTGTAAAGTCTCAACACCCCAGATACGGTTCACTGGGAGGGGAGGGGATGTGACTGTTTAATTGCATTACACAGCATTCCTGCTTAGCTTTCATTATGGATCCAGTATGCAACTTTTTCCTCCATTCCAATGCTTGCACAGACCCTGGAAAATTTGTAATTTGAATTTACTGCTTTTTCATCAAGGAAAGTTACATGCTAGGTGGATTCATTGACCAATTGCCATGTGCTGTGTGGCAGCCCATTTAGGAGTGGTCAAAAAAGTAAGAAGATGTTTTCATTTAATAAAGTGCCACATTTCTCACAGTGGAAGGAAGCAGCCATTCCCTGGTATAGCAAGGAGACCATCTCTTAAGGCAAAAGCCAGTAGACCATTTCTTAAGGGCAAAACAGGGAAAACAGTCTCCATTCTGAATCAATCTGAAGGGCTTTGCCATATCGCAAATGCTTAGCGGTACCTAACCATGTCTAGAGTGTTCTTTAATGCAAGGTCTTTGTTGTGTTGCTAGAGACTGTTACATAGTCTCTTGGACAATGATGAAAAAATTCATCTATCATTGCCGAAATTACAGGATCAATGTCTTGGCTTAAGAAAAAAAAAAGTTCTACCTAGTGGAATAATGCTTTACTCTAGTACTTTGAGAATCACAGCCTTGAAATGCTTAATGTTGCAGCAACCTGTGAATCATTCGCTTTCCTTTCCTTTTAAACTGTTATCTTGTAGATTATTTTTTTTCTTTTCTATTAAGAGCTACTGTTCTGTGGCTTCAGAGCCAAAAATGTTTACCAGACATTGCTAGTTCATAGTTTCTGTTGTCTATAGGGCAATTTTGTTGCTGAAGGACAAACAGTAACACGAGCAGAGAAAGAAACAGTCATTGTGTGAGCTCCTTCTGGCAAGAGAGTCTGGTTGGACTGCACCAGAGCTCTACTCAGTCAGTCTCACCCTAGCACTATTGGAGAGAGTTGTCTCATGCCTTGGCCCTTGTCAGGCACACGAAACCTTATTTCCAGAATGATGGAGGCAGCTATTCCAAATCCTAGTACCCACAGGGTTAAATTTTCTATTCCAGTCTTGGAGATTAAAAAAAAAAAACATAGACTAAGAAGGAGGTTTACCTTTTTGGTGTGTTAGCTGAGGGTTTGCCACAGCTGTAGACTGCTAAGTCAACAGGCTGACCCATATGTTTGAGTAAATCCAGTCCTCAGGTAAGAAGTTGAAATATAGGCAACAGAACTATTGTGAATTCTGTGAAGACCATCAGTAATAATTGTCTGCTCAAACAGCTTGTCTAGTTGTAGTGGCTTCTTCAAATACACTAAACTATTGTGAAATACTTTACTCAGTTAATGAATCAAGACTTGCTCAGCCTTGAAGTCACCCTTTCTGATATTACCCCTGAGTACTCAAGTCCTCATCTGTTCAGCTCTTTAAACTGCATTGTTGTATAGCTGCTTGGTAGTTCAATTATACCGTAGCGAGCTGCTATAGCAACTTTTACAGAAGGATTAACTGAAGCACTAATTCTCATAACTCTCCTATTTGACATCAGATATGTTGTCATATATTGATTTTTGCAGGTAATGAGCTGAAGAGCTTGTTGTACATCAAACAGGCAAGAGAATTAGAATGGAAAAGTCCTGATGACCATTGCCCGGTTCTAACCTTACTTTCTATCTAATATACCATGAGATAAATTTTAATCTGTTGCCATCAGAATTTCACATCCTTGCTACAGTAACTGCAAGCATTCCTTTCCAAAAGTACAAGGTCACCCTTCACTTTGTCTCAGTTAATGACTCAGTTCAGCTAACTTTCATCCATGACACAGTTCCTTTAAGACTTTATCAGACATTTACACGAATATAAAGAGTTCATTAAAAACCATGCTGCAACTAAATCTATTAAACTGTTGTGATGTGAATTGTCTGGTCTACTCTGATACCTTTACATGATTAACAGAAGGTGCTGTATGTACATCAAGGATAAACATGGATAGCATGACTCATGGTAACTAAGCTTCAGGGCAAGCAAACAATTAGCATATTGCTGTATCTACGTCCTGGTTTGAGCTAGAAGAGAACAAATTCTCCATTCAGTGATTTTCATTTTCAGCTCAGTCTCTTCTAAGTGACTGCACTTTCTGAAGTTAATGGCATATTTTTGCAATGTCTGCTTCTAGCAGTGATAATGTTCAGTGTTTATAGTTACCACCAAAGATTGGTGCACAGACGGGCTCTTCCTTATACTTGCTTCTATGGAAACCAAAGTCACTGCTAAATTTTGTGCACTACGTTGGAGCACTGTAAGTGGAAAGGTCGTAAGTAAAAAGATTGCACTTGTGTGCAAGTGGGCAGGACTGGTTACCCAAACCTGACCAACAAGGTATTCTGTTCCATTCCATATACATCATATTCAGTATAAAGCTGAGGGATCACATGGGTCAGCTCCTCTTTTATGGGCAGCATCTGAGGCAGACTCTGTCCATTTTCCTGCCTTCAATCCCAATCTGTGAGTTCCTGAATCCAGTTCCTGTATACCACTGGGTCCAGTCTGGACTCTGAGGGAGTTCAATATTGGTTTTATATATGGTTCTGTATATTTCATTCTTCTCTTACAAATATTGTTCTCACAGAATCACAGAATGTTAGGGATTGGAAAGGGATCTCAAAAGATCATCTAGTCCAGTCCCAGCAGGACCACTTAGACCAGGTCACATGGGAACGCATCCAGGAGGGTTTTGAATGCCTTCAGAGAAGGAGACCCCACAACCTCTCCAGATAGCCCTTTCCAGTGTTCTGTTACCCTCACCATGAAGAAATTTTTTTCTCATATTTATGTGGAACCTCCTATGTTCCAGCTTGCACCCATTGCCCCTTGTCCTATCACTGGTTGAGACTGAGAAAAGCCGGGCTCCATCCTCCTGACACTCACTCTTTACATATTTATAAATATTAATGAGGTCATCCCTCAGTCTCCTCCAAGCTAGAGACCCAGCTCCCTCATCCTTTCCTCATAAGGGAGACGTTCCATTCTTTTTATCTTTTCTTTTTATTACCCTTTCTTTAAACCTGTTTTAGATTTGTTTTTCTTTTCCAGCTCATAAGTCTCTATCCCTTATTTCTTCCATTCTGGGAAGGAAGAGGGTTTAATAGAGAGTGTCTGTCATTCATTTAGCTACCAGCCCAGCCTTAACCCTTGATAATATGCTAGGAAACAGTCAAGAAGTAGATGGACTCTGTAAAAAAAATTCACATGCACTACATGTCATAATTTTCTCTTCAAATTTCTGGTTTGTGTCAGAAGTAGTGTGGCCAGTAGGACTAGGGAAATGATTGTCCCCCTGTACTTAGCACTGGTGAGGCTGCATCTCAAATACTGTGTTTATTTTTTGGCCACTCACAGCAAGAAGGACATTAAGGTGCTGGAGCATGTCCAGAGAAGAGCAATGAAAGTGCTGAAGGGTCTAGAGCACAAGTCTTACGACAAACAGCTGAGGGAACCGGGCTTGTTTAGCTTAAAGAAAAGGAGTCTGAGAAGAGATCTTCTCACTCTCTACAACTACGTGAAAGGAGATTGTAGTAAGATGGGAGTTTTTCTGTTCTCCCAAGTAACAAGGGATAGGACAAGAGGAAATAGCCTAAAATTGCACCAGAAGAGGTTTAGGTTGAATATTAGGAAAGGGCTGTCAGGCACTGGAACAGGCTGCCCCGGGAAGTGATGACTCACCATCCCTGGAGGTATTTAAAAGACATTTAAATGTGGCATTTAGGGACACGGTCTAGTGGTAACCTATCAGCACTGGGTTAACAGTTGGACTTAATGATCTTAAAGGTCTTTTCCAACCAACATCATTCTATGATACTACAAAAATCTATTTTGTACTAAGTATGTGGTCAGAACTTTATAATAGGGAAAAGATAGCCATACATGTTTTAAAGTTTTGAAAACTAATGCACATGATGAAGAATCTTTTGTAGAGCAGTTAAGAGACACCAAAAAGGAAAACCAAACCAAACCATTATTTTATATTGTGAGCCCTGTTCCTAACATACACTGTTTTCACACAGATAATGAAGATTTGATTTGTATGATAGTGAAACGAACATTTTGTGTCCCAGAAAAGAAGGTAAAGACATAGAAAGAATGTATAATTCTTCACCTTCTGTATGCCCAAAGTCACTTTTACTCGAGGCTCTTATATTTATTTGATCTCCCAATAAGCTGCAAATCTCGCAGAGAAGCAGAATCTTATCTCTTGCCTACTGCTCAAAAGTCACTACCTGGTGCTCAAGTTTTCTCTTTAAGTGGTCACATCTCTTATGCTCTCAACATCCTAACCTGTTGGAAAATGTCTCTTTGACCTAGAAAGAATTTAATTTACCTTAAACTGCTCACTTTTTGTGTCCTTTTACTAGAACTGATAATTAAATAAACCAGCTGCATGGATTGTTTTATTTTTTCATCCATTTCACATGATACCACCTTCTCATATTCCATCTCAATCCTTCCAGCCCCTACGGTTATACATAAGAAATTAGACATAGGGACAGCCATTGTCTTTTCATGCATCTGTGACACCCTGGATTATGCTGAATGATGAAGTTGTGTTTGCAGCACAGAGTAGACCTGTATATCATGTTTGATCCCTCACTGTCATGACTGCGGATTATAATTGGTTTGGAGAATTAAGTGCGTCCCGCAGTACTTAAAGCTCCACTGCCCATGTGTTCAGACATCCTTTTCTACTATGTTTATTTAGCTTTTCCTAGAAGCAATATACTATTTCTCTCTTTTTTTTTTTCTTACTTTAGGGCTGCTCCCACACCTACTGCTAAAAGTATAGCTTATATTAGAAAATGAATACAAGAAAAATACATTTTCTGAAGTACTAGAAGTTTACTAATAGATTATTTTAGAGGCTTATAGACAGTTCTTTCTCTGAAGGCTTGACTATATTAGTTAGTTCAGAGCATCTTACTTTGCTCAGCTTAGGTAGTTAGCAGTTTTGCAAGTGTGGAAAAATGAAGAGCAGACTTGTGTTCTACCCTCACGTGATCTCTAGAAAAATTTTTCTTGATTTGAAGAGTTTGTCTTTCAGGGATACTTCATACTTTTTCAATTTGAACTTTCACAGAGTCATTTCCTACATAACACTGTTGATGTAGTTTGCTTTGGGGGGGGGGGCTCTGCACAGGTTTTCTGTGGTTGCTGTTTATCACCAGTCTAACTGCTCAATTTCCTTAAAAAAAAAAAAATCAAACCACAAATCAACAGACTATGTTCTAGACAGTCTGAACATCAGAACCAAGCCAAATGAATAAGCAGCCTTTGTCTGAACAAATATCACTCTGCAGGTTGAAACAGAGGATTAGAGTTTTGTTCAGCTGTATAAACAGCAGTAAAGAAGGGCATCTGTTTCCAGAGCTGCATGAGCAGGAGCACAGCCAGTAGGTTGAGGGAACTAATTATCTCTGCTTAGGACCTGCTAGACCATATCTTGGTACTGCATCCAGTTCAGGGCTCCACCCCTAGCCAATACAAGAAAGGTGTTAAACAGAAGCAGGTGCAATAGCCACCAAGCTGATAAATGGCTAGAGCACTTGTTCTGTGAGGAGAGAATCTGGGACCAGGGCAGGTTCAGCCTGAAAAGACATGGCTTCAGAGGCAGCTTCCTGTGAAAAGGTTAGGGAGAAAATGGAACTAGACTCTTCACAGAGGAATGTGATGGGAATAGAAGAGATGACAGACATGAATGGAAAACAGAAACATAAAAGGTTCAGACTGGATGTAAGGAAGAGAATTTTTTACCCTTTGAGGACAGTCCGGCAGAGAAGCAGGATGCCCCAGAAAGTTGTATATTCCTCATCCTTCATGGTCTGCAAGACCTGACTGGATCAAGCCATAAGCAACCTGGTCTGACTTCATAGATTTTTTTTATTTATTTATTTTATAAAATAATAAACAACACATTGTCATGGTTTAAGCCCACCCAGCTGACAACAAAGCAACCATGCAGCCTTCCCTTCTACCCTCTAACCTGTGGGATAGGGAGGAGAAAATACAACAAAAGGCTTGAGGTTCAAGACAAAGGACAGAGAGGGCACACTCACTGGTTATGGTCATGGGCAAAAGACAGACTCGACTTGGGAAAACAGGATCAATTTAAACAACAAAACCACCACAAATTTACCAATTGAATCAGAATAAGACAGTGATAAATAAAACTGTATCTTAAAAACACCTTTCCCCCACCCCTCCCTTCTTCTAGGGCCCAGCTCTGCTACCTACTCTCCCCCAGCAGTTGAGAGGGGCAAAGAATGGGGATTGCAGTCAGTCCGAGTCCATTCTATGTTGTTTCTACTGCTTCTTCCTCCTCAGGGGCAAAACTCACAATCATCCCCTGCTCCAGTGTGGTGTCCCTCCCATGGGAGACAGTCCTCCACAAACTTCTCCTACAAGCCTGGATCCCTTCTGTGGGCTGTAATTGCCCCAGCAATAAACTGCTCTGGCACAGACTTCTGCCAGAGTCATGGCCTTCTTTGGGAGCAGCCACCTGCTCCATTATGGGGTCCTCCCAAGGACAAGGATACAGATGCTTCCAGGGCCTAGATGAATATATGGGCTTCACCTTACTTCAAGGCTGACACAAGCCCAGGTGTCTGCGGCATCTTACACTGGTAGGTGTTTAGTCAAGAGAAGCTGAATCTATGGGTTTAACCACTCAGGGTGAGTAAGGCTTAGAACCAAGGCAGTGAGAGTTTGCCCATTAATCCTGGCAGACCAGTGCTCATGCATTAGAGCCCAGTTTTAGGAACAGTAGAGAGACGTTTATGTATGGGTGTGGGCTGTTGTAAGGCTCTTTTTTGCAGGCTGAGGGAAGCTTAAGCCATGTTTATAGACATAGCCAGAGTTTCACATGTCATCTTGTTCTTTCTCCTTCTCTGAATTCTGAATTAAGTATCTGAGAATTTATCATGATGGCTGTTGTGAATCTCAGTGTAGGAAACACAGACTGACTGGGGAACCAAATCAGTATCCTAGAATCATCAAGGTTGGAAAAGACCTTTAAGATCATCAAGTCCAACCATTAACCCTACTCTATCAAGTCCACCACTAAGCCATATCTCCAAACACCACACCTATACAGCTTTTATGGGGTATTTTGAACCCTATCTCATACTTCTTTGCATCAGAGCAGCTAAGTCTCATTTTTTATATTCTTAAGACTGGTTCTTGGAGAACTAAAAAGTCTTAACTCCTTCAGCTCAGTCAGTGAAGCAACAGAAGTGATCAGGGTAGTCACAATGATAATAAAAGGTCATTGGTCTAAATATATTTACCTGAAGATGTTCATACAGATTAAATTGTTTTCTAAAAAAACCATAAAATGCAATAATTATTAATGAAAATTTGCTCATTTATAACACAGAAGAAAGAAGAATACTTTTCTGTTACATAGCAACTCTCTTGAAGACCATGAAGGACATGAAAAAGCACTTGAATATTAGTAAGAATGTTGAGAACTGATTTTATATTTTCCCAGCAAATATGGAAATCTAATCAAGTAATAATATATAAAGGTCAGATCATTTAATCACTGTCTATTACAAAAAGGGGTAATTATATTAAAGAGTGAAACACAGAATGAATGTAGAAATAGCATGAGGTTAAATGACTGGGTCACTGTTACTGGATGTTATGTTGGGTTATTTGTCATTTGACTACATGAATAAGCAGTTCTTCAACAGAGTAGGCAAAAAGGATAAAGCAATAACTTAAATGTTGTTTCATATGATACAGAAAGTGGATATGTCTTAATTTTTCAAAAGCTGAATTGACCAGAGACCAGCCTCAGACTTGATGCAAGCTGTATTATGACTTTTCTTTTTAGCCTGACAGGCAAAATACTGTCCTGTTTTCAAGGTTTAAACAAACTAGCTATGAACACCCTTCATAGAAAAAATATGATTCTTTTATTTAATGTTAAACTCAGTTTTCCACAGGGCAACAGTCCTGACTTCCTGTTTCTAGCCACTTCAGGTGGCTTGCCCTCACTTTCCAGCTTTTCTCAAGAGCTGATAAGCTCAGTTCTGACCTGCGTACTTCATCTTTTAGCCCGGATTTTACACCTGACACCACAGGGCATCCTGGCACATCTGTAGTCCAGCCAGATAATAGAACCTGTTCAGAATTTACATTTCTGAAGATGAGAAATAAAGGGGTCACACTTCCCATTTGTTTAAAACACATCCCAGGAATGCAACAGAATAGCACACAATAACAAAGGGACACAACATTACTGGAGTCAGTTGAATTTTTTACATATTTTTTGGTAAGCTGCTTCTACCTTCTTGTTTCTTCTGAGCATGGAGTCAAAAAAAACCCCAAAAAACAAACAAAACCAACCAACCAACAAACCCCAAACCAACTGCAAGTCTGAAATGTGATGATATTACTGTAATGAACTGTCAAAAATCTCTTCCACTGGAGTGAGCAGGTGTCCACCTGCAAAGGAAAAGACCATACATTTTCTTAATCATGCCCCACTTCTCAAGACAGGTCTCATTCCTGAAATACACAGTTAATTGTATCACTGTGGTGAGCAGTGGTGCATATGAAATAGAAGGGGTGACACTCTCCTCTTGTTCAGTGGAAGCTTTATCACACCTTTTGGGGTATTGAGGATTTCACTAAATAAGGAGTATGCTTGCAGTGAGATACACCTTTCAGTTGTATGGATGAGAAAAGTCCAAAGTTTTCCCCAGCATTGACTGGTGTGTGCACCCACATCAAACAACATGGCTGTGCTGTGACCACTGGAAACTTCCAGCTTGTGATCTGCTAGCATGCAGAAACCCCAACGTTCAGTGGCACAAACCTTTGAAACATTCAGGGTCAAAAATGTTTATTTAATAATGGAATAGTCACCCATTCCATAAAATTAACCACTTCTTAGAAGAGAAAAATAAATCCATAAAATTAAATGCTAAGTTCTTCCAGGAACCTGAAAGATGTTTCTTTTCTTGTGCATGTGTGTGGAACAGGGCAGGGGCTTAATTAAAAGCTCATGTTTTCATTTTCCACAACTGCATTGCCTTTTTGATTCTGATTCTGTAAAATAGCAGCAGAATCTTCCAAACTAAGCTTTTTTCTTCATAAGGAGATTTAAGGGATATATTTCAAGTCTCTGCAAAACATAGTGATTTTTTTTTTAGAAGTCAGCTTTACTTTATACTGTATTGCCTGAAAATTATTGCTTAACTCCTTTAGGTTTTATTAATAAATTCTCTACCAACTGCCGTTCAGTACAAAGCTGGAGCTGTGCAACCAAGGAGACAACAGTCACACCACCAGTTCACCCTGAGGTAGGAAAAGATTCCAGCCTCAAGGGAGGAACAGTAACAAGTTCCAAAGCTAACAGTGGAAAGACTTGTTCCAGTTCACAGGATGCCAAGTACTCTGGGACAACAGCTGAAACTGTTACATCAAACAGAGATTGCCATCATTCAGAAGTATCCCCAGCTGATGTGTTTTGTTGATCACTGTATTCTAAACAGCATCTGCCTGGAAGAGTTCTCTGGGGTGTCTCATCTCCCAGCTAAGTATGCGGTATTTTAAAGCATCAGTAAAGCCTGGAAAAAAAACCCAGCTCTTAAGGGCTCCTAGCAGGTGCTGAAAGAGTCCAAGATGGCTACCAGAAAGATTTTATGCTTTAATGCTCTTTGAGACTTCTTTTTTCCTCTAGGAAAAAAAAAATAAATCAGGATCTCAAGGCATGCACTTCCCTGCTTGTAGAATTACTCTTTCCTCACATACAACACTGCCTGCAACTCTGGCAGCTCTCCAAAAAGCATATTAAAATGAAATTATTTCCACCCCAAAGGCTAAACTACTGCAAATATGTTCACAAGGAAATAAGTAGTAGCAGTCACTGAACAATCTAGCAGAATAACACCAGATAATGCAGTTTGATTGTTTCTTTAAGCAATAGCTCTATATTAAGATTTACATGGGCAGAAGAAGGTAAATCAGATTTCTTGCCTATCAACCTTTACAATGACCTTTCAAGATTAAAAGGTTGCTTTTGGCTAAAGCAGGATCATACTCGAGTTTGCTCCATTCTCTGCTGAGGCAAATCCTTAAAGATTTGTGTTACACCATGAGCAAAAGAAAGGCAATTTAAAAGACACAAAGGCAGCTTCTAGAAAGCTGCATTATCACACAGACATTCACCTATAGCAAGATTGAGTTGCAAGGTTTTAAATGCTTACAGTAGAGTGCATAGTTTCAAAGCAAACATTAATGATTTCAGATAAACAGTGTCTAAATATTATTCAGGATCTTAATCATATTTAAAAGAGGAGTGTAATTAATTCCCAAGAATATTTTTAACCTGAAGAGACAAGTCTTAAGTGTAGCTGAAGTAACATGAATAGCAGTCAACTGCAGGTAGATATGTTCATGTTTTTGTGTATCTCAGGAACTTCTAGGCAGTACTAATTCCCACAAATCACTGAGGACTCTGGCCCCACCCAAGGAGACTAGATGCCAGTAGTCCCATTGGTTTCAATGAGTATGCTCATGGATAAAATTTCTCACACCAGTAAAATTAAGTGCATATTAGCTTTACTAGCTCAACATTTTGCTCAGCCATTTGCAGAAGCAGTCCAGCTCTTCAGTTTTAAACCTTTGTTTCCTTGTAATTTTCTGTGTCATTACTGTTCATGAGAGAATAACCAAGCCTGGAACGATACCCTCCTACCCTGTGTTCTTCCGTGATGACTTATCCTTGCTTTAATCAATTGTTTCCTAAACCATTCACTGGTCAAAACAATAGACTGGTCAAGGAGAGTAATGAATGAGGTTCAGAGGCTTCATATATGTATTGCATTCCACAGGCAGTGCAGTTTTGTCATTGCTTCCTATGAAGGAAACAAAACATGGCATTAACCTGTAAATTCTGGGCTTATTTTACCTACTGTGCCAGGACTAACTAAAGGAAAAAAAGGAAGCTGCAAAACATCAATAATATGCTGGGAAACAAATCTGCAGTGACAGACTCCACAGCTTGTTAAATGCTCCATGGATTCCTAAACTAATAGGGAGCAAATGCAGTGTCATTGTGGTGTCAGTTGGAAATGAATCCCAAATATAGATCTTTTCAGTTTCCTACTGTCAAGAAAAATGAGTTTGCTTTCCAGAAGCACACTGAGGGTGTGAATTTCTAAGACATTAAAGAATATTTATATTCCAGGTAAAACATTCTTTCCTTGTAATTATTCCTAGTGGAAATTCAGCGTAAGTGCAAAGCAAAGGATAAGGAGGACTGGTATATTTCAGAAAAAAAAAAAAAAAAAAGACAAAAACATAAAGTAGTAACTGTTCAACTCACAGAAGTCATCCTGGTCTTCTCAGCAATATGACATGGGCTATCGGAGAAAGTTGCTCTTTAAGGAAATTTTTGCCCTGGATTAATTCAGTGAGCCCCTTTCAAATACAAAGCTAAAAATTCTACCTCATTCTGGTGTATCTCATCCCAATGGACATTTCATCACACTAATTCTGAAAACATACCATAACACAGATGTTTCACTGTTCCCTTCCCAGAACCTTATAATGGTAAATGCATTTCACACTGTTCTGCCTTTTAGATAGCACCAGGGAAATACCACTGCCAGAGACAAAATAGGGAAATCTGGCTGATATCCAAACACTGTCCTCTGGGTTTGATCTCCTCAGTCTCTCACTGGAACAGGGATGCTTTGTAAGGCATACTGTTCTAGCTCCTAGAAGAGGAATACGCAAGAGGAGTCGCGAGTCAGGACTAATCTCATGAATAGCATGATAGTGCACTGTCACTGTTGATCTCTGAACATTTTGCAGTGTGACATGGGTACAGGGTTGTTACACTGCCCACTAAGAAAAAACATGGATCTGATTTGATTTTAGTGCCATCAAAGTATCTGTAGGCACTACAGTAAGTCAGAGAACAAACTTTAAATGCATACTGTAAATTACTTTTTAAGGGATATTAATACTAATTCTACATCTCATCATGATGAGCAAGTGCATCACTGAAAAAGCAGTAGAGCAGCAAGCAGTGTCCTCAGTGTCAGCTGTTTGCTTTTCATATCTGCAGAAGCCAGAAGCAATTAAAATGATAGGTCAGCTCCCGCACTGCCTCCTCTCAGAGAATCATAGAGCAAAGGACCATCTAGAAACACTTCTCATTAATTTGTCCAATTTAAAAGTTATTTTTCTTTCTCAAAAGTAAAGAGAATATTGAGTTCTTTGGGTTTTTTTAATTGGTTTACTTGTCACTTTGTCTCGAGGGAATACTCCTCCTTATACCTACCCTCCTCTGGCAGCAGGTTAGCTATTAGACTACTTTCTTATTGGAAACAAATGCTTAAAAAAAATTAATCTGCAGATAATTTAGATATTTATTATTTAGGCAAGTTTATTACATGGGTTTATTTCAGGACCTGATGGTTGCAAGGACTTTTGCACAGCCTATATTCAGAAATCCAGGCAACCCTGATGCTCCAGTTCATAGAGAACAAGTACAAGAGGAGCTGTTGATGACAACCTGTTGTTCCAGGGAACAGCATCAGCATCTTACTCTGCAGGAGAGGACTGCTGGCTCAGCAGGGAACCCACTGATCTCACTGCTGCTCCGCAGGGCCCATTGGGTCAAGCTACTGTCATAATAGATGGCTAATTCTTTTCACCATATTTAAAACAGGAATACTGTGATTAAGATTAGTTTTTATTGGATTACACAGAATCTCTTACACTACAGTCAAAATTTTTTAGTAAGTTTTGGGTTTGATGAATTTCTAAGGATGTTTGTGGGGCTAGAAGGGAACTTAAGCTAGACCAGGTAGATCTACATTCCTGTCCTGGTAAAAGTTAGAACAGAACTAATTCTGTTCAGTTATTTTACTTTTCAGATTAGTCTTGTCTAAGTAACTGCACTTTCTGAAGTTAATGACCTATTTTTGCAGACACTGTCTGCTTCAAGCAGTAGTAACACTTGATGCTTAGACTTAGTACCAAGGATTGGTGTGCAGACCAAGTCAGAGACCTGTGGATGGCCCTGACCCTAAACCTCAACAATTCCTACGTTGTGGTGGGTTTTTAGTCTCATCCAAATGATTACAATAATAGAGAATTCAGCACAATATTGTAGAAGGGGGTTAAAAAATATGGAGCTCTACTTAAAACATCTTGAATCCAATAAACCCATTAGGATGTATAATTTTGCAGTCAATAGAAAGTCATTATTTCACATGCCTTCCAGTTACAGAAGTGATCACCGTAACACACTGCAATATTCAAGAACTCTGGAGCAGGAAGCTGGACAGTAGAAAGACAAGCTCAATTTGGAACCAATACACTTTGGTTGAAATACTTGAAATTAGTTAATATTTAGCTATATCTATGTGCTCTTGAGTCATCTTTTATAGAAATTCTGTAGAAGAAAAATGTATTTGAAATGTATATAGGGGAAAATTATTCCCATATATTAGCTGTTGTTCTACTGAATATTCATGCCAAAGGGCTCTTCTGGAGTGCATGAAGCACAGAAGTACTTAGCCCACATTATCCTTTGGTTAGGTTCCACTGAAGTCAGTGAGAATGGATCAGTAATGAATTAAACCAACCTTATTCAGACTGATTATGCTTTCCCACAGTATTTGCATTTTGGAAAAATGCTGCCTGTAACATTCATAAACTCATAACAAACTGAACTGTCCTGAACACATACAGATATCAAAAGAAAACTTTTCAAAATGTTTGATTTCTATGCTAAAGCTTCTCTGAAGATCTCAGTAGCAAAATGCAAACAAATGAAAATGAGCAAGTGAGAAAACAATAAACCTGTTATCCTCCCAGGAATATATTCCCTGTCATCTCAAACTCTTGGCTTGCATACAACTTGGTTTTCCTTGCGGCTTTTTTTACAATTTTCCTGCTGCTTAATTCATCCATCCTAACCTAACATTTAAATGTTGGTATAAGAAGCTACCAGTCTTTCTGACAGTAATCTGAGATCTCAGTCTTCTTGGTTTACATTGAGCTAGCTCCAGTGGAAACAAGATAAACATGAATTACTACCTATGTATCTTCCTTTTGTTATTATTCACACCCACAACTACATTATCAGAATGACATACAAGCTTTAAAAGTCACAACTGAGAATTATTTCTGTTCTCTGTTGTTATGAGTGATCAACTACCTTTAATTTTATTTGTGTATTTCTCTTTAAGAAATCAGAACAGGTCCACAATACAAGCTTTGAATTTTGTGCTGAAATTGGGGAAGTATATGGGTGTTAATGCTTCTTCCTTGTGGCAATCACGACCGTCATTAGAGTGGCAGAACAAAGCTGCAAGGGGAGGTCCCAATTCCAAAGGAAAAGGTGGTGTTTCATCTGGCTTGGGTGAGACTCAGAAAGTCTTTTGGAGGAGCCTTTGATTTCATTCTGTGTTTAGCAGATCAGTGCACTCAGCAATTATATACTGTTGCATTATAGTCCGAAGGGAGAGATCCTAGCTAGGTGGAACCAAATGGTCAATTTCTGTTCCTTACACAAATATTTTTTTTTCTGGAAGATTGTGGACACATAGCAACTCCTCTGGCTCTCAGTTCCTCCTCTATTCCAATTCCTACCTTACAGAGATATTATGAGAATTTCAATGCATTGTATGAGTGTTCATTTGGACAGCAGGGAAGTTTCTGCACACTCAAGTGGAAAGAAAAGCCATATAGCCTGCAGCTAAAAAAGAATATATCCCCTGTGACCAGTAATTTCAACACAGCATCATGCCTTATGACCCAGCTGGTCTGTTCCTACATCATTACAACAGTATTCCTGCAGTACTGACAGGAATTTATTTCTTACTCACCTAGTGAGAAATCCCAAGACAGCACAAGATGTTGCATGGTAATTACATTTTCCTCAGTGGGATCACTGAATGACATATTGTGATATATCAAGAGGCAACTGTGAATTTAACTTGAGTCAGCACAGTAGACTTTGTACAGTGCAGTAGGTTTCCAGATGAACATAGTGTGAATGTAAGAATAGAGGGAAATTTCTGCATACCACAGTATCATGCATCCTTTGTCAGCACTGGCTTTCAAAACACACACAGATCTGGTCTGGCTTGTGAAAACTTTCTGTATTCATTATTTATTTAGCTTTCACATTCACTTTATTATTAAAGAACATGCTGTTTGCAGAATGGATTCATAGGAGAAGTCAATAATGATACTAATTCGTGAGAAGAATCAAGCATGTCAAAATACCAAACTTTTTGTATTTGCTCTCTGATGCCACTGAATGCCTGTTTCTCATGAGTAGCAGAGCAGATAAGCAGTACAAATAATTATTCTGTAAAGAGGCCATTCAATCTCATTAAATTTCAGATCATTATTTGCACAGTTTTTTGAACATGACAAGAAAGTGCAACAGCAGAGAGCTCTGCCAATCATTAAAGAGGTAGGCAAATTTTCCATAGTTGCATTGTCTTTTGCCAGAAATTGCAAGGGTGGTATTTGGGGAGGAAGATGCAATAGAGGACTGTCAACAAGTTTTGGTTTTTGTCTCACCTATTTACCAGGGAAGTTAGCATAAGATGGAATTCCCTTTTGTGGAAAAGATTTTTCTCTTTAGGTATCTCTTCCAGAGTTTTAGTGCATCCTAACAAACCATAGCCTTGACGGAAAATTTGCAGCTTCCATTCTCATTTCTAAAATGAACACTTAATGAACACTTACCATCCATAGCAACTCTGCATTGCAGTTTCAGCCCTTTGGCCTCTTGGGTAAGTTATGTCTTGCGCTGAGAACAACACTT
This sequence comes from Megaceryle maxima, assembly GCA_024605025.1. NCBI lineage: Eukaryota > Metazoa > Chordata > Aves > Coraciiformes > Cerylidae > Megaceryle > Megaceryle maxima. The sequence goes on from JANHGN010020971.1 coordinate 34,788, forward strand.
TTGAAGTCAGCCATCCCTTTGGGGCACAAGAAAGTGGATATTCATCTTTAGCTCCTGATGGATCCTGACTTGGATCAAGTACTTTGAATCCAAAACATTGCAACTGGTGTGCTGTAATGACCACTGAGTGTGGTAGTGCCAAATATCTTCAGTTACTATCAGACTACTCACCGGGGAGGTAATGCGATTTGCTTAAAGTGCCAAATAGGAAAATGTCCCTCCCTCCTCTAAATAACTTGAAAAATCCTCCTCTCTCTCTCTTAATGCTATCATCCAAAGTCTACACAGATATTTCTCCAAGGTAGATAAAGTTAGGCAGTATGAAGACCCTGACAACATTGGTTGTTTTGTTTTGGTTTTTTTCCTTGCTTTACAATCTGTTACTCCTTAAATTCAAAACAAGGAGCACTTTTTTCCTCCCAGCAATCCTTAGCCTCACGATTCAAGCATTACCAGACAAGTTGCACAAAGTGATTTAGAGCCACCTAAAAACTGTATGGATATTAGGTGTGGTTTGGTGGATAAATTCACTCCTCAGACTCATTCTTTTTTCCATGTCTCTACTATAAAGACCAGTCAAAGGCAACATAAGGTAATAAGACTGTTGTATGCCAACTAGAAATTATCACAAACTTGACAAGAAGTTACTGGATAACTGGATAAACTGGTGTTAGAGGTGCATAGATACTGAACGAGTAACAAGACCTAAGCAAGGACAAGAGGTTTAGATCCATGACAAAAACCACTATATTTGTTAAGAATGTAGAAATTGTCATGAAATGAGAAAAATTATCTAGTCCATTCACTGAGTGAGGAGAATCCTGCCCTACTTTGTGCATTTTCTGTGCCATCCTTCCATATGTCAGTCCAGGGGTTCCCCTTGTATCTGGACATTATTTCTCCAATATGCAGTTTATGACTTTATATCACATTTCCCAATGTTGATATCCCCCATATCACAATGTTTATTTAACATAACAGTAAGTAGTCCTTTGGTTTACATCCCATAATCCTTTTTTTCTCCAAGTCTCTTCTATAACACCCTTCAACATAATGGTCATTTTACTTATTTTCAAGTTAAGGAAACAGCATGTCACACGTCATTCCTAAGTACCAGCCTGTGTAAGGATCTGCCTTATGCAGTCTGGAAATAAGATGCTCAGCTACCTTGCTGCTTCCTAGGCATATTTCCACACATGTTGCTGAGAAAACAATAGGTAACATCATACTTTATAATGTCAGTTCACTTTGGAGTCATACCTTTCACTACACATTGATGTTGAATCAAAACACCTGCTCACCAACACAGTTATAAATTGGCAGTAACTAGTCTGACATCAGTGAATTGGATCCAGATTAAAGAAAGAGAACAAGCAGACATAGTGTATTTTCAAAAGCCAACTTCTGCATATATAGTCATTCCAGAACAATGCACCTTTCAGATGGTGGTTGGAAAGTAATTATAACTCAGAGTATTACTCCCAGATCTCCTTATTACCGTGTAATTTCTTTTATTAATTCTGTTATCGTGACTGATTTTACATCTAAGCAATCTTATCTACACCTAATCAATATACTTAAATGTTTATTTTAATACATTACTTCCTGCATTCACTTGCCTTTTTTGGTTGTGCCATTGCACAGATAGGTCCCTGTAAAATAAGCCTTCTCACAAAGGTCACTTGTGGAAACCTTGGTACATTACATCAAAAACTGAGCCTTTCTGTCCCCCCAAGGACACTTAACACCTTGCAAAGCTGTGCTGTAAATAGCGGTTGAACAACCCTGAACTAAGGGAAGAACAGTAAATTATTTACACTAAATTCCTCTGTGAAAAGAGCTAGGAATAAACAGGTTCAGGATGCTTTATCACACAAGATGCTTTGATGACACATATTATTTCTTGTCAAGCTCCTAGTACTCTCAGGCAAGCTTTGAACTAATGTCTTTAAAATAAAGCTGGAGATAGAATCCTTTGACCACTCATCCTGGGGATTATTAAAGACCTGAAACAAACAAATTCCTGGAGAGGCATTGTATTTTCCACAGTATGACTTCTAGTAGATAGGTAACTTCCATATTGCTTTCCACATCAATGCCACAAATGAATTTTCACACAAGGCTGAGTAAAAATGTGTTACAAGAAGATAAGTAAACGCACATTTTCCATTCTCATCAGTCCAGCTTATTTTCTCAGGGTTAGGTTTTCCACTGAATATGCAACAGTAGGCAATCATCAAAATTTTTTTTTTTTTTTTTTTTTTTTTAGATTCCATATCTTTTGACATGAGATATGCATACTGGGGCACCAAGCTGAGCCCTCAACAGGTCTATGACTCATTATCACAGAGGTGAACAAGCAAAACACTTGCATCACAGATGAGAAAGGTCAGGCAGACTTTTGGCAGACAGTAGGAAGATACCCAGCTGGAGTTCAGTTATGGACTTGCTGAAATGGGCCTGCACTTTGAGAGTCACTTTGGCTAGCATTCAATGGTTTTTATTTAGTTCCAGAGAGAAGATTATGACATTTTCAAATGGCACTGGAAACAAGGAAAGCAAATGGTGAGTGAACCTTTAGTCCAGACAGTGAGACATAGCTTAGATCCAGGTCAACAACAGTGCTTAAAAAAACGCAACCCTAAAAACCCAGTCTTCTCTCCAGCATGTTTGAGTTTTGTGAGGGTGGGAGGTATATTTCTCTAAAGTGGACTACAAGCATCAAGAAAGAGTATGTTTCTCACCTTAGCGAAGGGTGCTATAATACCTTTATAGTGGACATAGGTAATTTCTGTTCATTTATAGTCTTGGTACAGCCAATCTTACGGACAATTGCATTCAGAGAATCAAATAATAAAAGCATATCAAAGGATCAGTGAAATGTATTTCAAAAATCACGAACAGAAAACATGTAAATAATATGATAATTTACCTAGAGCATGCCAGAATGGAATATAAATACTAGACAGTGTACTGTATACAATCTATCACAGTACAATAAAATATTTAAAAAGAACTACATTTTTCATTAAATCAAAAGATGGTTTCTGAGCAAATAAATCTCTCAGAAGATGCAGCGTTAAAAATTAAATAGAAAACTGCTTTTTTTTCATCCATTTCTTACCAGATTAATTCTCTATTATCTGGACATTTGTAACCACAATATAAACTAAAAAGGAATACAAAATATAGTATAAACTTCTGCTAAAAAGAATTCATTCTGGTTTAAGTTAGTTTTCTTTCCTCAATTCAAATTGGTTTTTCTTTATAAAATGTTTTACTGTTTAGCTGAATGAGAAAGGATGGCCAAGAAAATTTCCCTTTGAAAGAGAGCTCTCTGCACTTGCTGCCCCATCTCTCACCCCCATCCCTTGCTGTATCAGCAAATGATAAAGAGACAGAAACAGTATTTCAAAGCCTAGTACTTTGTTTAGCTGTTACAGTTAAGTGCTGGGCTCGCCAATAGACAAATGATAGATGCTCTCTGTTAACCCCTCTCCATTTCCAAAGGGGAAAAGAAAGGGAATAACAGAGAGAGATTTACCAATTAGAAAAGAAAATAATAATTAAGAAGCTTTAAGAAAATAATAATTAAATGGAATATATACAAAACTGGTATCAAACCCAGCCCCATCTGATGGCAGTTATATCACTGTCATCACTCATACTGCAGGGCAGGCACTGGGGAAGTCCCAGACAGGACTCAGCAGCAGATGGGAACCAGATTGAGGAGCTGGATTCTGGAACTGGGTTCAGGAACACAAGGAATGTGATCAAAGGCAAAACAGACTGAATCCTCCTCAGACACCAGCCACTGAAGAAGAGAGCTTGGCCCTTGTGATCCCTCAGCTTTATATTGAATATGACATATGTGGGATGGAACACCTTGTTGGTCAGTTTAGGATCAACTGTCCTGTCTGCTCCTCACTGCACTTCTTTACTTTCTGCACTCCCAAAGGGGTCCACAAGATTTAGCCATGACTTTGGTCTCTGCAGGAGCAAGTATAAGCAAGAGCCTTTTTTCACAGCAGTCTTCAGTATTAGCTATAAACATCAAGTGTTAGCACTGCTGGAAGCAGATACTGTCTGCAAAAATACGCCACTCACTTCAGAGTGGACAGTTACCTAGAAAAGAATGAGCTGAAAAGTAAAATCACTGAACAGAATTGGTTGTAACTCAAATCAGAATGTCAGCTCAGGTTAGCTGCATAGCTAGGAGTTTTATCAAAAGAATTTTGGCAGAAGTGTAGCGGGGAAAACAGCATCCTGAAAAATGCTTCATAAATTCCTTTATTCATTTGGTAATTAGATTTAACAATAATATTCAACAATAGGCTTAGGTTATGCTAGGGACTTTTTGTTAGCATTGGAAAATGGAATGGAATAATCTAAACCATCACGTTACTCTCTAAATAGCTACATCAAAAGCAAAATTTACAAAAGCCTTCTCAGAATATGAAAATCAACCTTGTAGGGCTCCACTAGGATTGCGAACAGAAAGTATTAGTTTTGGAACTGAAACTATTCTAGAGCTACTTTTTCCTCTAGAAAATGTTTTGTAAACCGACTGTGCCAACTTCTTGTTTTGTAAGCCAGATAATACCAACTGGGCATGATACTAAGTAGAGGATTATGCAGTTTGCTCCTTACTTCCTGACTATTTTTGCATACAGATACAAAATGTAAAAATATGAGTGACTGTAATCAAAATACTGTCATTTAGTTTCTATTTAATCAAAATACTATGACTCAGTTTCTGTCTCCCTTTGCAGTGTTTCAAGGCAAAAGTCCCACTGTGGACTAAATAGTAAATGAAAATGTAATGCAGTGCAGAAATCCCAAGATTTATCCTGCAGGTTTATAAACCACTTTCTGTACCTATGGCAGCCATTGTTTCTCAGGCATGGCATCCCATGTTTTGAAGCCAGTATTACTGGTTCTTTTTTATAGTCCTCTGGAGCCTTATTCACTTGGCATTTCCTGCTGACAAGCTGTCACTGTACAAAAATCCATTGCAAAAAAATACTGTACAACCCATGAATCTCCATCCATTGCCCTCCCATGTGAGCTGTTTGCAACTATAAGAATACAAACAGTTGATCAGTAGCAGGAGAACTGTGAGCATATTGCACAGAGCTCCCCAAGCAACACTTCTGAAAAAAAGGGTCTTGGGGAGGGGGAATAAAAAATAAATAAATAAAACCACACACACACAAAACACCACAAACCCAGAAATCACTCCCAAGAGAGATAAGGGGGACTGTTTAAATAACTGGTTATTTAAACATTTGCTTTGACAAAATGATGAGTCAGGCAGAGAAACATCAGGTGAGAATAACAAACTACAGAAGAGTGATCAAGAATATATGTGAGGTTGCTGGGGATCTTATAAAGGTCAGTAATGTTCTTCCCTGAACCAAAACTCTTTCCTAACATGCCCAGTTGCAACAACATCCAACAGATTTATTACTAAAAATACTGGATTATTAACTACTATATTTTATATCTACGATTTAACTTTAAAAGCAGAATTATCTAAATTAATTTAACACCCTAAGAGTTAGTCACAAAGAATGATTTGTTTCTCTGATATATTCCTGCCTCAGTGTATTTTTGTTTTGTTAGGTGGCTATGATTTGCTTTCAACATTTCCAGATCATGGAGGAGTTTCTCTGAATGTCCATAATTCAAGTTACTAATTACTTCAGAATTCATTTCTGCTCGAAGAGCTGGGGGAGAAAAAAACCCAAGTGGTTTAAGAGGATTATTTGATGAAATAAAATGCCTAGAAATACTAGAAATGCACATTTTTCCATACAAGTTGTCTTCTGTCCCATTGATTATAAGCTTAAGAAGGTTAAATTAATATTTACTGGACTTACATTAGCAAATAAATATCTTTTTTTATGGAGCCTACAAGTCTCTGAATTATTTTTCTTTTCTGTAAGTTTCTGAACTCTGTAAACAAATTACAAAACAGCAAAACCAAAACAACAGGGGTTTTTACTGAGTGAGTCTGGCACTTTTGTCAAACCAGTGGTATCATTTGTTTCTATGGTGGACTGACAAGAAACAACTGTTTTTTCCTTTTCTATTCACCATCCATTCTGGAATGAAAACAACTGGAAGCAATAACAAAGTCAAAATCCTTAGGGAGTTAAGTCAAGGGAAGGCTGGCCAATGTAGGCAGAGAAGGACAAGATCTGTTGCTACAGCATAGTCACAGTGTTGTCTTGCATTTACTTTTAGTAGGTCACTTCCTCTGGCAAGCTGTTCTGCATAGAATGTTTGGTTGCTTCACAAGATCAGAATATAGGGAAGAGAGTATAATGATGAAAACTTAAAGGAAAGACATGAAAGATTCAAAATTTCTTATCGTTTGTGCATTTTGGGTAATTTCAGAAACTTTGGGCTTTCCTATCTCTACATTGCAGTACTTGCTTATTTTTTCCCCCTTTTACATTGTTCTTGGTCAAACAGTAGAGCAGGGCACATTAGCTTTTGCTCAGCTTACAAAAAAAAAATCTTCTCCGTTACAGTGGTACTGGAAGGTTTGGTGTAAAGAAGAAACAGAAGGAACGTTTAACTCTTCAGTAGTCCTCTGAATGCATAAATACTGCTCGTTCTTCAGGGCCATTGGGGTGAAGTATTAGACAAGCAAACATACATAGCTCAGCAAGGAAAATTAAAATAAAATAAAAGTGTTACCTAGCCCATGGGATGCACATTTTTAAGATTTTATGGAAAGATTCAACTTCCCATAAAAAAGCCTAGTATTCACCACTGTGTTGAGGGACCCAGCTGTCAGGATCTCCACATGCATCATGGTCTTAGGCATGTTCCTGTGACTGGTGATTCTCCTTTACCATGCAAAATAGCAAATGTTGGTAATCATTCCAGAGTGCAGGCATTAGATTCAACATTTGCTTTGTTTTCAAATGTGAGGAAATTACTAATTCTCCCTGAATCATCCACTGGGAAAAGAGCACAGAACATATTTTTCAGTATCTGTACAGATCATCTGATAACCTGTAATCCTCATACATCAGTTCTTCTGGTAAATGACACATAGGTGATTACAAGAAGAACATTTGTTAAAAGGTGTCAGGGAGCATTTGCTCATTGTCTTACCAGCATCTCTTTTGGGGCAAGTAGAAGGAGCTGCCTCTTCTTTCTTTTCAGCATGGCTATTTTTAAGTAATTCAAAAGCTAGCACAAATAGGTGAAGAATAAAAGCACTCTATCTTCTCAACCAGTTCAGGGTCTCTGAATATATTTGGATTTAGCTCTGTCACTCACATAGTGTTTGGACTGTAGCCCAGACAGAGGGTAGGAACAGCAAAGATTGGTTCACAAACAGAAGGAACCATAATTCCATTCCCAGTCCCATTCTGGTGATAACAATCTCAGCAGGATTTAATTCTTCCACAGAAATCAACAAAATCTCCACTTATACCAGAAGGTTATACCAACAGATAAATTGGTATCAGGCTTAAGAACTATAGTGACAAAATATTGGCTTCTATAGCATTTTAAGCGCTTACCTAGTGCTGATGCTATTGTAATGATGCTGGTTTTATCAATACAGCTATTAAACACTGGGGGAAAAAAAAGGAATAAACCACACACTTGGTAAACTTAGGACACAGACTGAAAAGGCTTCTAAAGAAGCTATCAAACAGGACCAGTACTTTAATGTTCATAGCCCAGTTAAGATGCCATGACTATGTATTTCTGTAATGAAAATGTATAATCTAGCTGCCTAAAAAAAAAAAAACCACAACACCAACCAGAAATTTGATTTGGGGGGTAAAATTTCTTATAACTTGAAAATGTCCTGTGTTAGAAAGATTTTTTTTTTTATAATGATATCATCACACTAACCAATCAACTACATCTTTGAAAATTAATAGAAACTTTCAACACCATTTTATCACTCTGGAAAAAAAAATAAAAATCATACTGTCTTGAACAAGAGCACGAAAGGAAGTGATTACAGGATGAGAATTTATTTTCCAAGTTTTGGCTGGATGGTTATATTGTAAACCCCTCAGATTCATTATGTTCACACTGCAAGAACTACTCTAATGTAGTAGATGAGAATTGCTCTAATCTATTACTGTTGGCTGCCAACAGTAATTCTATTAATTCAAAGAGCTAATGACATTTACTAGTATTGCCATGCTGTTTTATTGCATCTTTGAAAATAAATGTGAATACTCAGTGGTGTGTCATTCTAAAGAGACTAAATTTAGAGCCTTGTTCTCCACTCTTTCCACTCTATTTCATGACACCAAATCCAAGTAGTAGTACTTTGTGTCTAATCTGCAATGGTGCTGTTGAGTAGGCGAATGTCACCTGTGCTCCTAAATTACATGCTCTACACCATACATGGAGAATGTGAGGTGTCTAAGACAATGGCTCATCCGGTGGTGGAGTGTAAGCTAATCATCAAGGTAATACACTTCCAGGCTTGTATTTTCACATTATGCAGGATAATATGAAGATGATACCAGTTTAAGTCTTGAAGCAGGGAAGCCGGATCTTGCAGGACTATTCTCAAATAGTTAGTCCCGACTAAGCAGGGATGATTAATTTGGACTTGGCATCCACAAATATATCTGCACCATTTCTGTTTCAGAACAGACATGGGTCAGAAGCAGTTCAGGTTGCCTGTACCAAGACCTTCAGCAAAAGACACACATGCACCCAATTAAAGCATGAAGTCAGCTCACAGAGCTCAGCCTAACCTAGCTAGATAGAAGCCATCTTCCTAACTCTGAATTCTTACATTCGGCTTGGATGCCTAAATTGTTTTTCACAGAAGAAGGTGGTGCATTAGTGTTTCCCTTTCACTTAGCAGCCAATGGGCTGGAGCAGTCATGCAAAATGCAATTTCCATGTTCTAGAGTAACTGATTTAACACCTCCTTGAGGAATAGTCTGAACAAAGTTATGCTGGTCCTGGGCTAAGTAGCTCCTGGAGAAACTGTAACATGTTTTTCAGTAAGAAGACATGAGAGGAAATAGATCCAAGGTCCTGTCCCACCCCAGTAAACAGGTAATATTAAATACATGCTAATTTCAGACAAAAAAAATGTTTGTTTATGCAGCTCTAGTGGGAATTCTCTTTCCCCAGGAGTTAAGCAGAGATCCAGCAAAGATACAAAATAGAAATGTATGAAAAATGACAGAAATTCTTTCTTTACCTCAGCAAAGAACAAGGACTAGGGTGAGGCTTCTTTCCCCATCTGGAAGTCTGTTTAGGTCTGTGAAAGAACCTGTATTACTAATTTTCAGTACACAGCATTTACATGGCCACATTTTCTGCAGAGATAAGAATAACAAGCTAAATAATAAAAGTGGGGGTTTGGGGTTTTTGTTTGTTTTTTAAGAGAAGTAATATGTTACTCCTCAGGAATCTCTACAGTGAAGTTGTAAAAGCTCCCTAGGAAGAGAAAAAAAGCCTGCTTAGAAGAGTGTTTAGAGAGCTGAAACTCCTATGTACCAAGTATGCACAGGCAGGCTTTGTTTTTCAGACAACAAATTTCTTAATATTAAATCACTTCTCAAACAGAACAGCTAAAATCTACCAGCAAAACAGTACTAGCCACAAGAATTGTAAACAGGAATAACTAATTTGTTACCTTTCTCCAATCTTGTAGCAGATTCATCATCAAAATATACAGCATGTATAATTCTAAATGACATACACACCCTTCAACTCTGCATGTGCTGGCTGTACTGGGAATTACAGACTGAAGCACATGCAGCATCCTGCTCCTTTGTGGCTACATGCCGTAAGAAAAGGTGGAAAGCAGGAAATCAGCAGCTCCCACCAGGTCAGGATTTCTTCAGGAATGCATCACCAAATGATTCCCAGCTGCTGATGCAATGTATGGGATCACAGCAGTTATTCTCTACTGGCTTGCTGTTCCCAGACAGTACAGGTTTAAAAAGTTTTGAAGGCTATAGTCAGCTATGGTGGAGGCACAAGCAAAATAAGTGGTTACCTAAACTGAGTGCTGGACACAGTAAACAGGGGTAAGCACAGGGGGTAAATCTTGCAGGTCTTACAGCAGTGACCCCAGTTCTGCTCCAGGTTCAAGCTGTCTTCCCCAGAGGAGCTCATTCAAGTGCTCATTCCTTACACATCTCTTACAACACACTCCTGACTCCATGCTCTGCTTTCCAGGGCTGATGCTGAAGGAAAAGGCTGCACAGGTAAAGCAGCCTTAGTGGGCAGCATTGTGGGAGGGAGAGGCATCTGGCTGCCTTTTCCTCACCTTCCTCCAGACAACAGGGCAGGGGCTGGGTTTATGAGTTCAGTATCAGCAGGGGAAGCAGCAGGTTTAGACAGAACTGAATATGCAGACACAAGTGTCAGGAAAGGGATCTGATTCAGCCTTTGCTCCCAGCCCACACATGTTGATGGTGTCTGACAGAGCCAGACTCTGATGTCTGTGAAACAGAATTTTATCAAAATGAGTAACTTGGTTTATCTTCATCCTCAAGGCAGTGATATTTAATTGTGTTTGCACTGATACAAAACCTACAGCCAACTCAATATGTGGGCAGATGCAAAACAGCTCATAATGCATCTTCTGTGTACTTTTCACAGCAGAAGGCTACAGATCCTGACACAGCATGCTTTGCCACAAGAAGAATCTATTTTGCTATCACTGAAAATGTCCTCCATAATTAACAAGATGTTACTTCTCTGTGATGAATCCATAAGGACCACAAAGCAGTTACATATCAAATAAGCTTAAATTTCCCTACAGCCTACCCTCTCACTCCAGAGGTTTTGTCTCTTGCTGGTTTTGACTGGTATAAAGGTTAGCACTGAAGGAACAAGATGCCTGTACAAATACTCTCAAACCCACCCTAGAAGAATCACTTCAGTCTCCCAAAGAGAAGTTTACGAGAGAACCAAGAGCCTGAATTGATCCTGTTGTCTGTGATCCCAGGAAAGCATCATTTCTCTAAAGAGTTAGGCTTGGTTTCAGAAAAAGAATTTGCTACAGTTAAAGATTTAAAACTTTGATTTTTCTGCTACCTGACAAAACCCTTTCAGATTATCTAAGGGAAGTTATGAAGGCCCAAGAGGTATAAACTAAACTACTCACCTACTCTTCTACTTAGGTCAAAATTCTCAGGCAAAATCACAGCCCCTAGGTATTATGTATCTGATCCAAATCAGTAATTTAAGCTAATTTGTGCTGTCATCAGAGGAAGACATGTCTGCCCAGCAGGTTATTGATCAATTCATCCCCATTCTGAGATGTGTTAAGATGTCTATCAAAGTTGTGATTAAAGGTTCTTCTACTGTAAGTAAAATGACAACTCACATAAAATAAAAAAATATTTAGAAAAGGGGGGAAGGATTTTCTTGGGGTAATGATCAAGAAAAAGAAAATTAAATCAAGAGTCAACAATAAAACTTTTGCATGAGCCAGGGTAATTATATCAGTTTCAGATGTTATGTGGCATTTTTCCCCCCTCCCAATTTAAAGCAATGTGAGTGGCTGTGGCTATTTGGAGATCCATTCCAGTTCCATATTTGTCATCTGGAAATGACATAACAGAAACACACTGATGTGCATTTAAACACACACACCCACAGAAAGAGTGGTCCCTGTTACATAAGAGTATAAAGCAATTAAAGCCCCTTGGGAAGAAATAGTGTTATGTATTGCAGCTAATTTCATGCCTCCTTGTGCACATCAATAAAGCATCACTAAAGCCATATTTCTTGTGAAGTTTAAAACTTATTAATCTGAATATAATTAAAATGGACAGCACAAGCTTTAGAAGGGTTACTATAAGAACATAGGTGGTATAAAGAAGGGGAAAAAAATAATCTGACTTTCAAGGGGTTTTCCTCACATCTGTTAATGCTAACTATGTGAAGTGCTTGCGCCATATAAAAATTAACAAGATAATTCTTACTAGTGTTACTACAATGAGCACAAAAGAATTGTTAACAGATTATTTTTGATAGTCTATTACAGCATCATGAAGCCTACTTAAGATTTCAGCACACTGTGTTTTCTGAAAGGTATGTATAGGGGAAAAAAGGAGGACAGAACAATTCATAAATGCTGCACCCAAAGTCCCCAGCCCTCATCCCATTTTAAATGTTGCCGTTCATTATTAAGATCCTTATTATCAGTGTCTCCTATTTATACCCATCCCTCACACCCCTTCTTACAGCCCTATCCTTGGTGTGCCCACCCAGACCCATCTCCCTGATGGGAGGGGGCATTTCATATCATGGCCTCAGGTCCCGATGGCCCCATCACTGCATCCAGGAGATGAACAGGAATAAAGTATGGCTTCTCCCTGCCCATGGCACTTGATTCCTCAAGCACAGAAAAAGAGTCAAGGAAAGAAGAAATCCCACTTGTTTCAGGTGTTGCAGTGATTAATTGGTAGACTCTGTGTCATGAAGTCATAGAAGCACTAGGTCTTGGGATACCTGATGCTGTCAGACTTGCACTAATGAGTTAAAAGGTACTGTTTTTCTGTGTGCATTTTAGATCAAAGTTACTTTCAGTCGAAGAAAATTTTATCAGTCAAGGCTATGGGGCTGAAATTTGAAGGAATGGTGGCGGCTAAGTGACCCATAACATCCCAATTATAAAAAGGCAGAAACTATACAACTTTATGTAAAAAAAAATTGCTTATGTCCAGTCAAACACAAATGTATATATAAAAAAGACAATAAAGTTATATTTGATAGGAAAAAATTACACACCTTACTGCTTTGTATACGTCAATATTAACGGTGCAAGTGGCAGTGCTTCATTTTTGTCAATAAAGCTTCAAAACAGTGAGGTATGTTAATTTCTGCTTGAAAAAGTCAGATTCCCCAAGTCCCATTGCTGGCTGGACTGAATAGACTGTGCATGTGTTCCCACACAGGGTTGCTTTAACATAGTTCAATCAATGAATGAAGCCATTGATAGAGAAGGAACAATAACAAAAGTTCCATGTAAAAAAAATACTGCTTGTTCTGAGCTGGTTTTAGGTTATGAAGTACTTCATCATGGATTACACTAGGGACTAATATTATTCCAAGAATCTTCTTTAGGTCCGCACCCCTGAGAGGTCTCGCTCATTTTCCCACCAAGATCCTGTGGTTGCTCAGTGACTAGTCTTTCTGAATCACTTCAAAAAGACTTCTACTATATAGTTCACTGGGCCAAAATAAGCTAATTAATTAATATCTGCTATCTGTGAACAAGAGCAGCTTCTCTAGGATGATCATACGCTGTGATGTAACCCTTAGCTAGCACTCAGTTCACTTTGCCTAGCAACTAACTGGTGAGAAAAATTGTTTTATCTTGGTTCCAGCCTCTGTATTCATGTGAAGCAACAACAGCTGATCTATGATGCACTAAAAATTGGATGGTAAGCCAGGAGTAATCAACTAGAAATATGTGGGTTCAATATTTGAAGGCTTCACCTGTTAAGTTATGGTTGCAGCCCTCTCCCCTGGCTCCTAAAACACTTCCTTTCTCTTCCATCATTGCTACTTTCCCTCTACCTTCTTATTGTCTTGGTTGTTTGTTTTTCTCTCCTGTGATGTTCCAGCCTCACAGACAGCTTGGCAGCTTGCTTCGTTTGCATGCTGTCTGGCTGGCCGATATGCTGAACAGCACAGTGTGCATCTTAACCAGCTGGCCACTTTCATATGCCACATATTGTGCATAACTAGCATAAAAGATAAGATTTATTAAATGTTTAGCTGGAAATCAGACAATCAATTAATCAAGCTCTGCTGTTTAGGGCCATTTCCAGAATGAGTGCTCTACTCATGTTTCCTGCCAATCAGGACAATTTCAGGTCAAGTGCTTATCAAGCTGATCCACTGCATTAAGCACTCAACCGAGTAAAGGGCAAGGGAGAAAGTACCAAAGAGAGATCACAGCCGTCTTTACATAGAGGAAAAACCCATGGGCAAGGCATTAATTGAACAGTAGATGGAAGCTTTGACTTGAAGACTTTATCATCTAAATCACAAGACTTAATATTTGGATAAAGCAAACAAGTAAACCAAAATAATACTGTGTAGGAATCCAGCTTGTATTAGAGAGCATTTGGGGTTTTTTTCTATCCAGTCACCATTGTCCTGGGTACAGGATTTAGAAGTGATCTTAATGACAGTTTACTACCTGACATAACCAGTCTGAAAGACTGTGTGTCAGCCTGTGTAACAGTGCAGGGGGTTGGCTGAAGGAACTATCTGTAGGAAGTTGTCCACAGTTAGAAGAGGTAATAGGAGAAAAAGATGTTGGGGTGGGGGAGAACCTCAAAAAACAAGACCAGCTGAGGATGGCCCTTCAGCTCTGGTAACAGAGACTGATTTGTATCACAGAGATCACTCCTTGTGTAGGACAGTTTCTCTAGATGTTACTGTAAGGGTTTAATACTAAGATGTTAGGCATTAGCATGAATAGATATTTGGGTAATTGTAAAATAAAGTAAATGCACTCCAAAAATATTACCTTTCTCCCTGCCTCTTAACAAGTACTATCCTGATAATGAGATAATGCTGTTATACATAGTGACATAATCCCAGTGAAGCCTAAAGACATCACAAAGTCCATTTCTTCTGATGCTCCAAGGCAGGTTTAGTGGTGGTATAGTATCTGTACCATATATCTGGCTAATATGCACTTAAAAACTGTCAGTGACTGATTCCCTGTAGCATCCTGAAGCAGCTGATGCAAAACGTATCCTCGGTATTAGAAAGTTTTTACCTTACTCACTAAAATCTACCTTGACACATTTTAAGCCCATCATGCCTTGACTTAGCCACTGAAGTCAACAGTAGCCTTTCACGTACTTGAAGGCTGATATCACATCCCCTCTATGTCTTCTCTATACTATGTTAAATATGAGACATTACAGGTTCTCTTTACACATCCCACTTACAGCATATGCCTTTTTTCTTTCTGTGACAGGTTGACATTAGTCCACATTAATCTTGTAAACCACAGATCCTTTTGTTCAGAGCTGTTATCTGTTCTGTCCTGTATTTACATATTCCTGTTGGGTACATACAGGAATTTGAATGCATTCTTAACTGAATTATATCCCACTTTTTCAGACTGTTTCTTGAGTTTATCAAGATCTTGCCACAAAGACAAGACAGATAAAGGAAGACAGAGCAGAAAATACTTTTCTTGAAGTGAGATACTTTCAACATTGCATTGTCAGGGTACTTACCCACCCATTTTCTACTCAAAACAAAAATACCTGTACTCAAAGCCAATGTACTCTGAATAATCCCATTGCTTAAACTGAGAGAAAAAGAAATAATATAACAGGTACTTGTCAAAATAGATTTGAAAACCATTTTACTGGCTCCCAGTAAAACATGGCCTAAAGTCTGCATGGAACCAAGAAAGGCATCTCATCATAACCGTCTAGGCAATTTGTTTTAGTAAGGAAAACTAACATAATAGCTGCTTCCCATCACAAAGAGTCAAGAACGTCAATTCACGTTCAATACAAAGTATCTGTTTGTATGAAGCTTCCCAGCTAATGGTCAGCCTGCTGAGTAACAGCTCCCATAGATGCTGCTCCATCCATTACCAGCAGGGCCTGGTAATTTACACAAAGAACTAATCCACAGCCCTTGCCTTGCTGTGCAGAGAGGGCAAGAACAACCTGGGCTGGTGTGATCTAATGCCCACCAAATCTACCACTGATCAGAAGATATATTTTACAGTACTACCCAGTACAAGATTTGTAAAGACCAGCTGTGCCGTATACGTGACAGTCATGACAGGATGGATTTATAAAAGACAGCTCTGAGAAGTTGCTAGGTAACAGTGTCTTGTCCTCACAACCACTGAGCAGTGATAATCTGTTCTCATGATGCAACGCTGCAGCCTAATGTCCTTGCTCAAAATTTCTATGTGTACAGTTTTTTAAACAAAACCAAATCACCCTTACACCAACACAGCTCTTCTTATTTCTGGGAAACCACAGCCTGTTTCTGAATGCTCGCTCTTTCTAAAAGACCCATAAGGAAATTTTACAGCAGAAAGATCACCCCTCTGCCTGACTCCATTAAGAGAAGACATGACATACAGTATTGCATTCAATGAATACATTCAGTCTGGTATCAAAATAAGCATTGCAGCAGCAGAAACAAAGTGACTTTGAAGTTATGGATCATCTGAGAAAAGACACAAGCTGCAATGGGGCTCTCAGAAGACCTGAGACAGCTTAGAGGAAAAAAATATGGTTGCACCAAAACAATTCTAACTAAAAGGCAAATTCCCTACGGCCCATCATAAATAAGAAACATCTGCTGCAGACATAACATCACTGGGATTTGTATGATTGACTGTGACAGCCAAGGAACTCTGACACTGACAATGGCTGTTCTTGGGCTTTATTTTTTTTCCAAGCATGTTAACATGGCTTGCCTGTTCCCTTGCTTCATTTCACTGTGGCATTTTGTCCTTCCTGTTGGCTGCTTTTTTTTTTTTTTCCCCTGAACAAATGGCTCAGCTGCCCTGTCTAGTCAACTGTGATGTGTTATTCCCCATCAGGGCAGGTGAAAGCCATGAAAATCTGTCTGCAAGAGCCAGAAGAAAAGAAATAGCCCAACCTTAATATGCAGAGAGCTCTTTACAGGCCACATATCTTTGGTCAAATCCATTATAGCAGGGAAAAAAACCCTGTAACTTGGATTGATGCTTAGAGTGATCCCAGACTGCCCAACACTGGTGTCAGTGTCCTACTTGTGGCAGTTTAGATCAGTTCCAGCCAGAAAAAGAGTTATTAGCTTCATAAATTCTCTTCAGCCAGAAGCCACATATTCTCAAAATTATAGCTTTTTGGAAGTAATCATCATAATTTTCCCCTGGTTTTCTTATTTTTCAGTGTATTGCCCTAAGCATTCTTTGTACTATCTGGAAGTAATAGCTCCACGTTAAAGACTCTCTAAAGGCAAACAAGGATTTTTAAGATTGACTTACAACCCTTGCAACAAGTGCCACAGTTCAAGTGCATCTAAAACTTCCCTCAATTGTGTTACAGGCACTCTGTCCAAGTAGGCCAGTGACTTGTTTTACACAGAGATAAAAAGTTTCACAGTCATTACATGCTGTTATTTCAGGCCAAGCTGTATGGTAAGCCCTTCACAGAAGGGCTCTTCCACCTAGGACACACAGTGCCTACACCTCTTAAGGCAAAGCTGCAAAACTCTGTCAGGATTTATCCTGCTCAGATAATTCATCACATCCTACTGCCAATGGTGTTTGCTCTTTAGGAACCTGGCTTATTAAAATTTCTTCATGACAATGGTACATAGTAAATGAAGTAAAATGCAATGGCACATCTGACACTACTAAACCATAATATTTGTAAAGTTCAACTTCTTTCAGGCATGAAATGGATTCAGGGACTGACTAGCCCCTTCTCCCTTGCAGATACACTTCTCAGTGCAGCACTTTCCCAGCACGCAGACTTTAAGAAATACTCTCTTTGTCGTGGGATCTTTCCAGTTCTTCAGAGTACATCTGAGTTTTCAACTTAGCAGATACAGCTTCCTTGGATGTCACATCTTTATAACCAGTAGCACACAGTCAGAATCTCTCAGGACATACTGGGCTTTTCCTTCACTACATTATTGTGCTACCACCAACCCATGTAGGCACATTCCCCCATTTCAGCGCTCAGTACCTTAGTCAGCTGTCCTCCAAGCATTGCACACCAACCAACACCCTTTCCTCCTAGAGAAAATGCAGTATTTTTTTTAAAAAAGCTATTGTTACATGATTCAGAAATGTCTTGTCCTCTGGGGGTGTGTGAAACTGTTCCTCCTAACTACAAAGGCTATTGTTATAACTTAAATACCCTTAAGAGACTTTTTATCTGAAGCTTTTTCAGGAACAAAAGGAAGAGTTCAAAGAAAACAGACTTCTCTTATATTCATAACAGCTATAGATTTCCTCTGATTCTCACTGCTGCCATAGTGCTCTTTTTTCGTCATTGTATTACATGATCTGTCATCAGCTGCCACTCAAATTAGGTTCAGCCATGAGACTGAACCTATTTGAGACATTATTCTTTAAATAACCTCTCTGTAACCAGAGATTTCACTTACCACAACTGTACTATACCACTCCTCATTTCTCTTTTGAAAACAATTTGTACACAGTTCAAATCCTAAACCAAAGTTTCCCAATTTCCTACTGTTGGCTAAATATTACACATTAAATTCTTCTGCAGTGACCACTACTGGATTCTCTAGACTTTCCTCATAACAGCACGTGATTAAGGAAGGTCAGTTTGATATGCCTTACCCGATCAGGACTAGATTCATTCTTCCTTGTACAAATTTCAATGTCAAACCACTCAGTGTGGTTATTTATTACCACAGATCTTTACCAATTAACCTTGCTAGAAAGCACCACAGCACTTCAGAATAGAAATCATCTGCCTTGTGTATTAGTATATGCCACATAAAAAAAAATCCACTAATTTCATTTTTTTTTAAAATTCATTCCAAGTATGATGTCTACAATTTTAAAGTAAATAGAAAAATCTAATTAAGCTCCCTTTCAGTATGAGGTGTGGGTTTAATTTGTAACATGCCAGTGTTTGGGGCTGTTCATCTCTATATCAAATCCACTTCAGAATGGATTATCTAAAGGCTATCTAGATATATACATACATGCATGCTTGTTTTTAACAGCCCAGGTTATAAGGCACAACAACATATCTAGCATGATTTTCAACAGATGTCAATACTAGAAACAAAATGACTCTGCAGATTGCCATTATTCTACCCAAAGCACAAAAATGATACACAGAGGTCAAAGCAAAAAGCTTGGAACTCTAGGAACCATTTTGGCTGGGCAAGATCACCACATGCCCTGTACATCCCTCCAGTGAATGTCTCTGACACTAAACTTCTGAGCTAGAGCCTTCATAAAGCACAAAAGAGAGGAGGGTGGATTTCAGAAATTTCACTGAGAAGTTAAACAAAAACACTTGCAAAATAAGATTTCAAGGTTTTCCAGTTCTTTCTAAAGAATGCATGCTTGGAAATTTCCCTTGCTTACAAGAGACACATCTTAATACCATATGCCTGCTTAAAGTCCCCAGAGCAGGTCACATTCTTGTTCATTTGACTACATTTCTCACTTCCCAGCTTGCTGTGATACGAAGGAAAAAGGTATATGGATTATTACAGTTCATGAGATGTTTCTTCTTTATCGCCTCTCTTTTAAATCTGGTTGTTAGTTCACACATTAACACTAATTGCAGCAGCAGAGGTATCAGATGTGGAAAGCCAATTCTCTGCAGTAAAGAAGTCCCTAAACATTTAGAGCTTTATAGGGTAATAAGGCAGAAAACAGCTAATGCAGCATGCAGTGTGCTAGCAAAATGTGCGAAGCATTACAGTTTAGATAAACCAATTCAAACCTAATTCACCTTTTGGGTGATCTCAGTAAATGGTTCCATCTAGTGCATAAACATCTATTGGTGAAGGGTGATTATGTAAATCAGAAGGCCAAATTATCTTCAGCAGACATTGTGGCTCCACAAACATCCAGGATTTAAACCATTTTAAACCTACAAACCTCTAATAGCTTATATATTGATTTAAAAAAAAAATAAAAAATAAATCACAGAATCATTGAGGTTGAAAGATACCTCTGGAGGTAATCCGGTCCAACCCCTCTACACAAGCAGGGCCACCAAGAGCAAGATGGGCAGGACCATGCCCAGACAGCTTTTGAACATCCATTTTTGAATATGGACTCTGTGAGCTCTCTTGGCAATCTGTGCCAGTGCTCAGTCACACTCACAGTAAAATGTTTCCTAATGTTCAGCAGGAAACTCCATTTTGTTTGTGTCCATTGCCTCTGGTCCTGTCACTGGCCATCACTGGAAGCACCCTGGCTCTGTTGTCTATGCACCCTCCTTTAAAGTATTTCATGAGATCCACCTTGAGCCTTCTCTTCTCCAGGCTAAGCAGTCCCAGCTCTTACAGCCTTTCCTTGCAGGAGGGATTCTCCTTTCCATCATCTTTGTGGCCCTTTAGCTGAACTCTCTCTAGTATGTCCAGGTCTCTCATGTACTGAGTAGCACAGAACTGGACACAGGACTCCAGATGTGGTCTCACCAGTTCTGAGTAGATGGCAAGAATCACCACCCTCAACCTCTTGGCCTAATGCAGCCCAAGATACCATTCACTGCCTTTGCCACAAGAGATATTACTGGCTTACTTTCAAGTTGGTGTCCATCAGGACCCTCAGTTCCTTTTCTGCTAAGTTGCTTTCCAGGTGAGACTCCCCCAGCATATACTGGTGCATGGCGTTGTTCCCCACAAAGTGCAGGACTTTGCACTTCTTGTTGAAGTTCACAAGGTTCCTGTTAGGCTATTTCTTCAGCCTGTCAAGGTCCCTCTGGATCGCAGCATGACTCTCTGGCATATCAGCCACTCCTTACAGTTTGGTATCATCAGCAAACTTGCTGAAGGTACACTCTGTCCCGTCATCCAACTCATTAAGGAAGATGCTAAACATGACTGGACCCAGTACTGACCCCTGGGGTACAGCACCAGTTACTGGCCTCCAGACAGATTTTGTGCCACTGATCATCACCCTCCATGCCTGGCTGTTTAGTTTTCAATCCACCTCACCATATGCTCATCCAGCCCATACTTCATCAACTTTTCTATGATGATTTTAAGGAAAAGTGTCAAAAATCGTACTGAAGTCCAGGTAGACAATATCCACTGCTTTGTCCTGCATTTATTTCCCACATTTCTGATTCCTTCAATGCCAATCTGAGGGCAAAGCATGGACTATCCCCCTTAGCTATTGCATAGCTGAAGAGAGCCTACAAAAATAATGTAGTCAACACCCAAGGGGTCTATCTGACCACAGTCTTCCAACATCTTTGTCTATGTTTTCCTTTTATTATAGCCCAATATGGTACACATGCATTTTTAGGATTCCTGGTATCTTGTTCCTGTTGGTCCCACAGAACAATGAGCATCCAGTCTTTTTCAGACCTTCCCCAACACTTCCTCCTTCTATAGGGACCAGAGGGTGTCAACTGTGGGATATCAAAACCCACTCTTCTTATATATGTGTGTATACATATATACACGCATGTGTGTGCGTATAGATTCTTTTTTTTTCCACTCCATCTGATCTGCATCAAGGAATTGCAAATTTCTTAATCAAATATTAATTTTCTACTGTAAGGTAGATGAAGGGAATGTTTTATGTAACAGATACTAATTGAGTTGATAGTAGCTGCTATATCGAAACTACTTTAAAGGATGAAAAGGCAGTTTTCTTCCTAAGCAATCCAAAAAATCACTTGGGACTGCAAGTCTACCAAAATCAAAACAGAAACATACTAAAACCCTGTAGGCCTTCAGAGAAGCCAGATGTTTGCAGTTCTCCAGGCAATCACAAATAGACTTTGACTTGGTTCTGAAAGGGGGGGGGGGGCTGGAATCTCAGAAAAGATACTGACTATAAAGACACTGTTTCTAGTACCAAGAGCTATAGTTTTCCAAAGGATTCAGCCGATACATCATAGTATACGGTAGATAAGCAGGATGCCTTCAATATTAGAGTTCCAGTTCCTCATTTCTAGACTGAGTTCACTGTGCAGTCTCTTGTTTCATCTCAGATTACCAAAGTCTACAGATTCACACTTTAAACAAGTCCTGCAAAATTAGCAGCAAAAGAAACATAGTGGGGCTTTTTTTCCTCATTTCTATTCCTTTCTGCTTCTCCAATTGCTGCTGCAAAGAAAAGTAAAAGCATCTTCAAGAGACACATTCCTTGTCACATATAGGTATTTGGACATTTCATTACTTAAAGCAATTACAGTGTGACATTTTATATATCAGTATAATAACTATAGTTCTTTAAAGAATGCAATTAATTAAGCCTCAGAACAGCCCTGTGAAATAGCCAAGATGCATTATTTTACAGGTGAGTGAACTGAGACATAGAGAAGTTAGGACCAAAAAAACCCATGAGAAACACTTAGTATGAGCTCACCACAATCATTCTTACACAGATACTATAAGATTCCTCTGCTTGCTTCTAACAGCTTATTCATTTGCAAGACGACATTAAAAATTGTTTGTTAATTGTGTAGTGGTCCTGGTTTTGAGTCATCTGTTAAAAATCCATCATCACCACCACCCATTCCCCCCCCCCCCCCCCCCGCCCGCCGGCCATCGGCCGCAAGTCAGGGGGTTTTCCCCCTCTACACCCTCGCGGATGAGGGGTTTTGGAGATGTGTC
>JANHGN010020971.1:61730-75555 GCA_024605025.1 Megaceryle maxima
AAAACTTGCCCTTCTACTCTATAGAAAGAAATAACATTCCTTATGAGTTAATTTTAAATGAAATTAACCTTGACCCGTCACTTCATCTTCTAAAACAACTTTTACCAAGTGGCATAAAAAAAAAATAATATTAATGAACTTGTCACAGCCTCAACTTTCATACTGGTCATTTCTGCAGTCAGTAGAGAGTAATGTTTCTGATAAAGGAATATTTTTATATTAACATAGTAAAGGCTAAAAACAGAAGAATAAGACTATCCTATAAGAGGAATTTTGTGTGGAAAAAGAGTGAAATAAAAAAAAAAGGAGTTCAGAAGAAATAAAATTCTTAGAATCAAAAAGGATAAAGAATCTTTGACTTGGTAGTAATCCTACTACTCATTGCAGAAATATTTATGACAAGTACATATGACATATTAAGTGTATACTTAATGTATTGAGAACATGTTGAGAACTTTCTTTTTCTTCATGTGAGGTGCACTCTTAAAGGGAGACATTTTTAATATTTGAAGCATGCTTTAGGATAAAATACTAAACCATAGTGGAACTGATAAGGTGGGCTGTTAGGTGGAGTATCATTTTACTCCCAAATGAATCCCCTCTGAGTACTGTCTTTGTAAACACATTCCCATGATGGAAGGTAATTTGAAATTTTCCTTTGTAAGATAATTGCAGATCCTTCTACTCTATGCAAAGCTAGTCAGTTCAAAAATGAACTGCATTATATAAAAGGCATCAGTATTATGAAGAAACAAGCCCCAGTTATGCGAAGCACAATAAGCAAATAACAATAACTGAAACAATTCCAGAAATTCAGGCCAATTGCTTCAAAATTCAGGTTATTAGAATAGTCAAAGAGTATGCAGACACTTTAATTTACCAGAAATATAGCAAAACAGACATCAAGATCTTATCTCTGAATTTAATATTCTTCTATTTCCTTTAAGTGTGCTTGTCAGACATAAGTCTGTGCTCACCTAACACATAATTTCTTGTGAGCAAAATATTCAGTAAATTCTACTTCATTCTCCTTGCATAGTCAGTACATGCAAGTTATAAATTTCCTTGATGGGATCATTATTCAGTAATTGTTGGTAACTAGAGAACCTGAACTGCTTATATTAATGAGAGTATTTGAAATTTAGGATGGGCCAATTAACTTTGCTACAGTTGCTAAGTAGAGTTTTGAAACTTCAATATGTATAAACAGGAATAGCAAGAAAAAGCAACCCATAAAATTTACTTAACATTCCAGAGAAATAGAAACTCTGAAAGAAAACTCACAACAACGATCAAGTGGCCAGCATGAACAATCACAGGATTTAGTGTTGGATACTCCAATAGTATCCCAGAAAGTCTACTTAGTTGTCTGTCTCAGAAAGCATTTTGGAAATTACCTCCTCAGTATAGGACTAAAAGCTACATGTGTCTACATGCACTGGAAAGTGGCAGCTAGAAGAAGGAGACTTATGTATATATATATAGGTTCCCTTAATTAAAACATTGATCCAGCTGGCATCAAAAGCCATATTTAGATTTCAACATCTGTGAAATGCAAGAGTTGTCTTTATTAGATACAGGAGGTTGCCTACAGCTGACACTAACAGCCATTATAAATTAATGCATTTGTCAGAAAAGACCATTGATTTCCAAAGGCGGTCACCACCTGCCCCTACCAATTTTTCTGTGGAAAGCTGGTATGCTGCTTTGCATTGCTTAAGGAGATCCCATGCTAAGTTTCTTATAAGAATTTTCCGATTTTGCTGCTGGCTATATTACATGCATCTTCCCACTGTATTTCAGATGCATACAAACTTTAATAGAGTGAATAAGATAGAGGTCTTGAGCCCAGTTCTGCTGGGAATGGCAAAATTCATAAAGACGTGTAGTTATTCACTTATCAGAAACAGTAACTCTTTTCAAGAAAAGGGCCTGGACCCAGGTCCCACTGCCTCTACATTCAGTTAGGGAAACAAAAGGAACAACTTGCTCAGTGGCTTTTTTTGTTTGAGTGGCAGCAGACAAAAGCTTTCTTCTAAATGAAGGCTGAATATTCCTTCTGACAGAAGAGTGTAAACAAACAAACAAACATTACAGAAAGTACCCGAGAAAACACAGCGTCAAAATTCAGGAGATCAAATCATGTGTTCATGTGAACATCTGTGAAGTGTGTATTGGAGCTTGTGAAGCTCCAACAGAGCAATGCAGTATTTTAGACTAGTAGTGTATAAAAGCAAGATGCTCAGAAACAATTAAGACACTAACATCTTCCTAAATTTACAATAAATCACCTGATGTTTTCCCTATAATTTCTTCTTCCAGATTTTCTCAAGACTGAAACAAGATCTTCCTTTTTTTCTGCAATACCATCTTCCTCTTTCCCAACATCTCCACTGCACTTTTACTTCCAATTTAATTTATTTTTTCCTCTTTTTGTCTCCATACAAGTCTTGTACTGCCTTGACAGCAAACTATTCTGTAGCCTTTGCTTGCAATTAATTGTAGACACTCTGTAAGCCTGTTGACCTAACCAAAGCAGTATTTGCAGACAAATTCAAGAGGTAGGATGCACTGCATTCAAAATTTGTACAGGTTTCAGTTTTACTCAATGGCTTTACAGAATATGCTTAGGAGATGAAGAGAGCCAGGAACACCCTGGCTTGAATAAGAGGTATTTTACTAGTCATAACTGCAAAAAAACCCAACCACCTGAGAGTAAAATTGTTATCAAACAGTATTTGCAAACAGATGAGAAAGCAATGCAAACACTATCTTTGTCCCTAGGGTTTCTATTATGCTTCTTTACTACAGTATCAATGTCTCCTATTAGGGGAATGTGTCTTGTTTATTAAAAAACATGATACACCTTAGACAGAGAAAAGAAAGGAAAAGGAACTGGTATTCCAAAACCAAGTGTCAGATCTTCCTCTGTCCAAGCTTGCAGATGATTATGAAAAGCTTGTGTGGAAGCCAATCCTTACACCAGGACATTCATTTCTACAGAATTATTACATGAGCTATCCTCTTATTTCTATGGTAGATACCTAAACATGAACATTGTTCAGAAAGAATTATTATTTGAAAACAGCAGCTAAAGAAACTGATGAATATGTTCTCAAATCACCTGTGCATCTCTGTAAGCAAGCAACTATAAAACTTGATTCCCAGCCTTTCTTTGCTAGAAGTATACTAGCAACGGATGCTTTTCTTTCCTTCCCCTCCCCAAGTTTTCTTCACATTTAGGAATATGACAAGAATATAAAACAAGTTAAAACACACTTTACTTTTAATAGTTATTACACAAAGTGACTCAAAGCTTTCACTATTATCTTCTTTCCTAACAAGATCATGATCACAGTAAAATAGTCTAGATTAATGCTTTATGAGCTGTATTTGTCATTCTTCTGCTGAGATGTGACAACATTTCATAATTAAGAAGATTAATCCTCAATATTATTTCCTGACACACCTCGAGTAAAAAAACAGAAAAAAAAGTAACATAGAAGAACACACAAACTAGAACATTACAGGGTAAAATAATGCAGGAGACTACCTCAGAAAAATACTTTACATGAATGAAAGTAATTTTCTGGGGTGACCTTCACATGAATAGGAGAGTTCCTCACCAGTTCAAGGTTTAAAAATTACTGACCCAATGCATGTCTATGAGAACTTCCCCTTCATCTTTAGCTGAAGATGATTTAGGAAATTATAAAGGCCCTTTGATCTACTTAATTTTCTGGTTTATGTAGTTAAAGCTAAGCATTTCATCCAAAATTTGAAATATAAACTCAGTTGAGTTTATAAAGACAATTTAGAGATAAAGATACACTTGAAGCTTTTAACCATAGGTTGTCTTACATAGTTACATAGAATTCTACTTTAACATGATTTAAATATTGAGAAATTTCCTATTCAAAAAAGAATTTAATAATATCAAGCATGAATATAAGAAGAATTTAAAAGTCACTATCATCATGTAATATCTTTAACAAACAGTTCAATTAAATTTTCAGTTCAGTACATAAGTATGAGCTTTTCTGTATTTAACTTATGCACCTAATAGGGATTGGATGAGAGACAAGGGGCACAAGTTGGAATGTGAGAAATTCAGAAATACAGCTACATAAGAAGGAATCAGGATCCCTTCACAGTAGTACACAAATTTCCCAAACTCCAGTTAAGCAAATCTGCTGCTGTCACAAAGCTGGACCTGGAGTTCAGAACCCCACTCTCCATTCTCCTGATGACTGCTACAGCCATTCTCTGCAACCACCCCAGCCTGAATTAACCTTCTGAGCGATTAACTGGTCCTCCTGTGAATGACAGGGTGATGCTCAACATTCACAGCCCTGCTTGCTCATGGACAGCAAGGTTAGCTTATCCCTGATTTATCTGGCATACACCACTTAGTATACAATAGGATCCTGTTTCTTCTATCCCATCCGCATATAGGTGACATCAGATTGATAAATATTCATCTTTTCCTTCTTCGTCCCATACCTGAAAAAGGTCTCAAAATAAATCCTCGTCATTAGGCTCCTAGTCTATGACTTTTCACTACTGAATATAATCCTACTTCTATTACCCCAGCATTCAAGATGAGTGTAACATTCTGATACTCTGCGATGTTGACAGTGGCTCCTTACTTTAATATCATACATAAATTTCATTGACAAATTTTGATTTTTTTATGCCAGAGAAAATATAAGAGAAAATAAGAATTGTAAATCTCATCCTGGAGGATTTCCACCAGTAATCACCCTTGACATGTCTCTTCTATGTTCAGCACACACTGCTGGCACATCTCCTTTTATCTAGTACCTTAACTTTTCTGCTGTTTGTGCTGGTTTTGGCTGGAATAGAGTTAATTCTCTTCATATTAAATAGCATGGACTATGTTTTGGATTTATTCTGGAAAAACTGTTGGTAATTCAGGGATGTTTTAGCTATTGCTGAGCAGTGCTTACACAGAGTCAAGGCCTTTTCCACTTCTCACACCACCCCACCAGTGAGTAGGCTGGGGGTGCACAAGAAGTTGAAAAGGGACACATCTGGGACAGCTGACTCCAACTGACCAACTATCCAACCAATGATATTCCATACCATATGATGTCATGCTCAGCAATAATATTTAGGGGAGACCTGACTTGGAAGCCACTGCTTGGGGACTGAGCATTGGTCGATTGGTGATAAGAAATTGTTTTCATTTGCATCACTTGTCTTCCTTGGGTTTTATTTTTCTTTGTTAGTTTTTGTCATTACAATTTATTATTATTTTATTTCAGTTATTAAACTGTTCTTAGCTCAACTCACAATTTTTCTCACTTTTACCCTTCTGGTTCTCTACCTCCCATCCTACTGGAGCAGGGAATGAGCAAGCAGCTGCATGGTACCTAGTTTCCAGCTGGGGTTAAACCATGACACTGTTCTTTTACTAATTCCCATTTTCTCCAATTTAAATCGTGCAATTAAAGATGCTTCACTGAACACCAGACAGTTGAGACCTACCACATTTCTTTTATCTAAGAAACCAGTTATCAGAGAATAAACAAGAAGTGACATGATCTACATTTGCTGAGCGTATGTTGCATTTTATTCCACCACCAGCTATTTCTACTTTTGTTCATTGTGGTCTTAAAAAAAACCTAACCAAATAAACAAAGAAAACAATTAACATTATTCTTAAGGTTCCTCTGAGCAAAACAAAACAAAAGAACTCCAGGAAAGAAAAAAAAAAAAAAAAAGAAAAAAAAAAAAAAAAAAAAA
This sequence comes from Megaceryle maxima, assembly GCA_024605025.1. Lineage (NCBI taxonomy): Eukaryota > Metazoa > Chordata > Aves > Coraciiformes > Cerylidae > Megaceryle > Megaceryle maxima. The sequence continues at coordinate 67,500 of JANHGN010020971.1, forward strand.
AAAGAAAAAAAAAAGAAAAAAAAGAAAAAAAAGAAAAAAAAAAGGAAAAAAAAAGATATAATTACTCATCTTGGGCCACAGATACAAATGAAGCTTAATCTGAAAAAAAAGCATCCTTTCAAACATCCTTAATCTAATAGTCAAGTGATAGCAGGAGAAACAGCTGCCTCCTAATTCAAACACCAAAACAAAAGAAAAAAAATCCCATGGTAAATAAGTACTAGATGCTTGAACTACAGCTAACAGTTATAAGGTTCAAAGACTTGCTCTTTGGATAAAATTCTATGTCCAATATTATATTTAATAGATTCAGTACAAAAACAACCTCACAAATACGATGAGCCACTAAATGGAAAAGATTACTTACAGTGAAACATGTAAAATACCAGTTTCCTCAGACTCAAAATATTAGAGTAAAAAAAAAAAAATCATATAACAATTGGAAGAATGTGGTGTGCTATTGACAACTGTAATGTATAAAAAACTGTTATGAGTGGGAGTTGCTTAAAATAATCTGATTGTCCACTTCATTAAGAAAAAAAAAAATCTAGAGAAGAGATATTATAGGATAAGTAGCCCTTCAAGATTAACAAGTAGTGCCATTCTGAAAGAAAAACACATTGTCACATTTTATGATACAGAGTCATTTGATCTACACTAGTCACTGTACTCATGTTTGAAATTTAGTTCTTGGGGAACTTTTAGCCTTCTTTTCCCATCCATTAAGCATAAAGACAACCCTGTACAATCATGTGTTGACCTGAAGTACAGAATGGTGTAGATCAGACATTCCTCATTCAGATTAACTCCTATGCCTAAACCACAGACAGAAGATATTTGCCAGCATAAAAGCATTATTTGTTCAGATGCTCCCATTAGGCTTGGCCCTGAGCAAAGACCCTAGTACTGCTCTAACAGTGCTCAGACACCTCAGTTCCTCTAATCAGCTCCTACTTCAGTGAGAATACTCTCACACCAAAATCAGGCACAAGATTAAGTGAATTACCCACCATGGTAGCACCAGTACACATCAACATAGTTGTTTTAATCTGCAGGGCTGGAAACTGAAAATCAAGCACAGATCTGTGTTCTGGTTTCAGCTCCATAAGAAACTTAAGCCCAAATTTACTTTGCACACACAAGACAGACAGTTGAAGTTAATTTGCACACTTGATAATAAGCAACAGCTGGGCATCTCAACAAATCTTCCTATGTGATTCTGGTCTTGGGTTGTTAATTTGGTTTATGGATGGATACATGTCTGACAGAGAGAACTGTGGTAGGTTAGCAGTTTTCTGCCATCTGTAAGCAATTTGATTGAAATTACTTACTAATTGGGGTGAGAGACCTCAGCAGAGGAAGTACCAGCCATCTGGGCCATAAAGTCATCTACTTCAGGTTTCTGAAACTCTGGTGCTTCATATTGTTCATAGCTCTCGTAATGCCTAAAAATAGTGATGTCTTGGTAATATTTACAGCTGAGAAGGAACCAAGTTTCAATCATTTTTTGGCTGACAGTGTTGACACAGACTACTAACCAGGTGGTGGTTAAATCTTAGATTTATGACTTCAAAACCCTAACACTGCTTTGAGCTATGTTTTAAACTAATGTGTATTCTTTCACTTCTTTGGTAAGCAATCCACTTATAATAGCAGAACACTGTCTTACAAGCAGAGCATTGCAATGGAATTATCTAAAACTGTCAATGTCTGTTTTAACACTTGCAAACGTGATCTCAAATGTCTGGAGGTGTCTCAAATATATATATTTTGCTACAAGCAGTAAGACTCACATCTTGGAGTCATTGCTAGAACCGAGTGCTGTAACCATAGTGATTTCATTTCAGTTGCTAGACTTGGACTTGCCATGAAATGGAGAAGGAAAAGGTTTGAGGAGAGATTTAAACAGGTCATGCAATATTGAACTGACACCTACTGCTGAAGCTATGTTGATGCCATAGAAAATAAGTATATTTATGACAAGCAATATTTACATATAGGATCTGAAGAAGGAATGCAGTTAAAAACTGACTAAAAACAAGACTAAAGAAGTGGAATTATTCCTATAAATACAAAAGAAAAAAAAAAAAGATAAATACAAACACTGTTCCCACGCATATCTTCAACCTAACAGATCCCCCATCACAACAAAGCTTTTCCCAGACATCAGGTTGATGATACAGGAGAGGATATATGATTAAAAAAAAAAAAAATTCAAAACCTGAAAACAAAACATACAATAAAAACCCCAAACACATGCTGGACAGGGACTAAGCTTTCTTAGCCACCTACTGAGATGAAACTTGAGAATATTATCCATATCACAGAACTGCTGCAGCTACTGTTACAACAGGTGATGTACGATACTTTACCAAGCCTACTGAATTTCACTTTGCTACAGCCAAAACCAAGCTATTCTCCCATCCTGCCCCCTATACATTCTTGGTGAGATTACATATGCTGGATGAACTATATCCATGTTTCTTGCAGAAGCTACAGAGCTCTTTCTCATCTGCAATTTCACCATTTGATACACAGACATTTGTTTACCTGTTTTATCACATCTGTAATCCCAGAGAGATCCAGGAGTTAATGGTCATCTGGCTACCTTAGAACATTTAGAGCCCTATATCCAGTGATGACCAACATCAAATACTACATGAAAAAAATACAAAAATCCTCCAGCACACAGAAGTGGGGTTGTCTCTCCACAGTGTTTTTTTCATTCTGACCCACAACAGGGAATCTGAACCATGCTAATTTATATAATTCTCAAGATTTATTTACACCACATTTTCCTAAGCCTGTTTTAACAAGTGCAAATTAGGTGTCAGATTCACTTCCATCATTTAAAATAGCAAACTGAAAAGCATACTAGGAAAGTAATCTATTTCACTCATTTTAAATTATGAGAAATTAAGGGATATCTCTTCCTAAGAACACTGGCAAGTGCTGGAGACCTATTTCTGGTCTTATGCTCTAGTGTTCAGAGCGGGTGGGAAAGGAGGTAGGACTATCCATTTCTGATGATATGCTAAAAAAATTGTTAGAGCAAGCTGTTCAAGTCTCAATGTCTTTGGACTCTGATTTTTCTATCCTGTTCTGAAGAAAATGGGCTATTGCATCTGGCAAGTTTGCTGTAGGATGTGTCAGAAAGCCAGTCTGGTGAAAGGAATGAAATACTATGGTGAGAGTTGGCAAAGAGAGGCAGAGCTATACCTAGTTGTTTCCTAAACACCATTGACAACTCCATTCATTAGCTTTATGATATCATAGAATGGTAGGGGTTAGAAGGGACCTCTGAAAATCATCAAGTCCAACTCCCCTTCCAGAGCAAGATCACCCAGTACAGGTCACACAGGAGGAGCATATCCAGGCAGGTTTTTAAAGTCCCTAGAGAAGTAGACTCCACAGCCTCTCTGGGCAGCCTGTGACAGTGCTTCATCACCCTTACAATTTTTCCTCATATTCAGGTGGAACTTCCTGGGTTCCAGTTTGTGCCCACTGCCCCTCATCCTATCACATGGCACAACTAAAGAGAGACTGGCCCCTTCTACTTGACACCCACCTTTGAGATATTTGTAAATATTAATAAGATCCCCTCTCAGTCTTCTCTCCTCCAGGCTAAACAGCCCCAGGTCTCTCAGCCTTTCCTCATAAGAGAGATGTGCTAGTCCCTTAATCATCCCCTTGTAGCCGGCCATTGGATTCACTGTAGTATTTCCCTGTCTCTCGAACTGGGGAGACCAGAACTGGACACAGTACTCCAGATGTGGTCTCGCTAGGGCAGAATACAGGGGGAGGAGAGCCTCCCTCGACCTGCTGGCCACACTCTTCTTTATGCACCCCAGAAGAGTCAGTCTCCTGGGAACAGAGATTCATATTATCCCAAGATACTTAGAGATATTGTTATCAGCTGAAAGCAAGCAGGAAGATAAATTATTTGGTAGATCGGTAAATTTATTACTATACTATAACAGATATAAGAGCCATTCCTGCTAAAAGCAAACAAACAAACCACCCCACAAAAAAACCCCACCACTAAACATCCATCCATTCAGATACAACAGATCCATCTGGAAAGTCCTGTGACTAGCCAGAGTGTTTCTCTCTTTCAGTGTCTGGTGATGCAAGCCCACTAATTCCATAGCTATTTAATCAAGATTTACATGACTGGGTAAGGCAAATAACAGGCAATATGTGGAAAAGGTTCATTCCACTAAAACCATACTTGACTACATCTACACCACATAATCAGGAACCTTAACAGAAAGCATTTGCCATATTGCTTCAAATCTTTTCTTGCTGTATAGCAAGATGCTGCATCCTACTTTGTGCTGGAGCATCACTTACCTGATCACCTGTAAAGGTCTTATATCTGATTGGAAGTCAACAGGCAGAGCCATTCTGAAGAAGAATGAAACTCTCCACCATTACCACAAAGAAGAAAAACCTCCCCATCATCTCCATCATTGCTCATGTCATGAACAGTGGCATGACTTACCTCTGCCACGTACCAGATCTGCTAAACAGCTAGTCTTCTTTCCCAGTTCAATTTCTTACTATCATCCCCTCCTTGCCATAGACCATCTTTCCAGAAGAACTACATCTGTCCCATAATTTACTTCTCTGTCAGGAGTGCTGCTTCACTGACATCAGTTTCCAGTCATGCCCACAAACACCTCATTTATCATCATTATCTTCAGAAGAGCCAAGCCTTCTGGACTTCTACACTTCATATGCCTCTTACACCAGCACCTTTGATCGGTTTTGTAATAAATTAAGCCCGTCCTACAAAAAGTTATAGTTGGGAAAACATTCCATTTTAGCTTTAAGCAATACTGTCATAGACCTAGGCTTCACATAGTTTTCCCAGCTACATGTACAACTTTTCTGACCAAATACAAGTGGATCATTGGGGAAAATGAGTGTCTCTACTCAGAAGAGACATTAAAGAAACAGAAAAGCAGTTGCATTTGTAGAAGGAGGAATAAACGCATAGGCAAAATTTGAAATGCTCGTTTCACTCCTGAAAACACACAAGTGAAAACACAGTGAATTTCCATTCCTTTATGGGATGGAAACTGTCTAATTTGCAAAGCAGTGAAAACTTGCCAATAACGAGGCAGCTGCTTGCTTATTTATAAACAGGAAAAAAGAAAGTCATAAAGACTTCTAGTTGATGGGGTTAAGTCACTGCAATGACTCTAGAAGTTAAAACCCCAAAAGAAAACATTGCCTGGCCAACAGCCCATGGATTTAGGATCCTTCAGCCCTCAATAGTCCCCCTAGCCTGTATCATTTCAGTCACAATAACTTAAAGACACACCAAACCTATGCCATCTGTGTCAGGGATCATCATGTATGGGTTCCCATGAGACATTTTAACTTCACCCTTCATGATGTGACACAGCTTTCCCTAAAAATCACCAAGGGAAGTTTCCTTGTGTGCAAGAACACTGCTATGCGTACTTCTACTAACATGTGGGACAAGCTTCACAACAGTGCCTCAACATTCAGTAGTAGGCTGTAGGAAGCAAAGGAAAGCTGAAGAATCAGACTGGCTTTCCTTAATTTTTCAAACACTTTGGATGCTAATATATTCCCCCCCATTAATAGACAAGAGCAAACAAAGGCAAGGTTATACAGAAAGAGCCAACTAGCTGCTGAGCTCCTCTAGTATTTTAATGCCGTGAAAGTACTAATAAATTTACATAGCCAATTAAGATAAAATGTAAGCCACTAGATGCCAACCCACAGACCTATGGTGCCACTGTCATTTGACAAGTTTTGGTGCATCCATAGCAATAGATCTGAGCTTCTTCTGTCACCCAGACTGGAACCTGTAGAACAGTTTAACACAGCTCATAAACCTTGTCTCACCTGTGGCCCCATGCACTGCTAACTCATTCTGATTTATCCTGGCCTCCTCTGACCAGCAAACATGAAAAATATAATGGCTTATTTCTTTGTTGACAACAGTTGATAGTTGCAATCTGGGATTTTTCACAAGTCGTGAAGTCTTTCTTGCCTTGTTTTTGGGGCTGTAAAACCCACTCCAGAACTGTACTTTCACAGCTGCTCTGAGCTGCCCTGCAAAGGAGTTGTTCTGCCTTCCTCCTTCACTCCTAGCTGTGAAGCAGGTCTGCTTGGGTAGCCATGGTGGGAACAGGATCAGGGAATTTAGCTACATTAAAAAAATACCCACCCCACCAAAAGTAATGACAAATGACTGACCCCTGACTAGCTGTTCAAATGTGTGCTGGCCACAGGAAGGGATGGAAGTAGCGGGTGTCCTGGTGAGTGAAATGAGAGGTAAAAGCCTTCTGAAACTTGAGTCATGGAGAGAGGTTTTTATCTCTGTAAGCATTCAAGAAAACCTCTTTTTAGGTTTGCTTTATTTATAACATCATTTCTAAGAACACATTTTCCCAGATTTTCAGTACATTGATGCCAATCCCAACTTTCTGCACTAAGCTACTCAGTTATTCAAATATTGATTATTTCTATGTTCTGATTAGTTATATATTTGGCAGGAAAGAGAGCCTGCACTTCAGTATCCCAGCTGGTAGTCAGGAGTGTTATTCATATGCCTTCATACTGATTGATTAGTTATTTGCTCTTACTTGGGTTTTTCTCTCTCCTGAAATGTCTACACATACTATAAAATGTTTTAAAATGTGGATTCCCATGAAACTGGCAATGGCACTGGAATTGTGGGGTTTTAATCAGATTAATCATATTAAATTGGCCAACTCTATAAGTTATCCAGTTGATTATGCTATTAGTAAGATAAAAATAAACCAAAATCCTTTATTATGAACACTCTAAAAATACCCTGGATTCTGCTCTGGAGATTTATCATCAATGATACACGCATCTAAAGGCAAACTGATGCCTTGCAAAAGCCAAAAGTGAGTTTTCTACAGAAAATTTGCATCAGTATTGCAAACTCATCAACTATGATGTTAGATTATCATGTAAGCAACTTAATATTTAAATTATACAGCTCAGAAGTCACATGGGGAAGCTCTTTCTTAAGCTGCCTTTAGTAGAAACATCCCAGAGGCACAGCAATATTTACAGCATGCTTACTTTGCAGTAACCACAAGTTAACCGAGTTCAAAATCTGGAGGATAACTAGGAAGGTGAGCAGCAGAGTTAGGACTCTTGGTTACAAAAGAAGTTGAGGGACAACATGGGTCAAAAGACATTTAGAAATTGACTGATAAAGTTTCAGTCTATCTGCTGCCTATTTCCATGAAAAACGTGTGTGAACAGGGAGGTGTCTGATGATAGGAAAGAAAACTAATGTTACAGCCATCTCTAAGAAAGGCAAGAAAGAGGGCCCGGGGAACTATAAGCTTCACCTCAGTCTCTAGAAAAATCACAGAGCATATCCTCTGAATTACTTTCAAAGCATATGAAGGACAAGGGGTAGGGAGGCTGTCCTGAAGGGCAAAGGAGTCCAGCAAGGCTGGACATTCTTCAAGAAGAAACTCTTAAAGATGCAGGATTAGGCTGGCCCTGTATGCCAAATGACAAGCTGGCAGGGAAGATCAGCCTGTCTGCAGGAGCTTAGGCTGGAACCCAGAAAAAAGGCCACTACAGGCCTGTCACTCTGACTTCAGTACCAGGAGAGATTATGGAACATGTCGTGTTCAGTGCCATCATGAGGCACATACAAGACAAGCAGGTGTTAAAGCCCAGCCCAGCATGGGTTTCTGAGACACAGACCCTGCTTGACTAACCTGATCTCCTTCTATGACAAGGTGACCCACTTAATGGATGAGGATGTTTTTTACCTGGACTTCAGTAAAGCCTTTGACACTGTTTCCTAAGTCATTCTCCTGGAGAAACTGGCTGCTCAAGGCTTGGAAGGGCATACAGGATCACAGGATGTCAGGGGTTGGAAGGGATCTTGGAAATCTTCAAATTCAACACCCCTGCCAGAGCAGGATCATACAATCTAGAACACATCACACAGGAACGCATCCAGGCGGGTTTTGAAAATCTCCAGAGAAGGAGACTCCACAACCTCTCTGGGGAGCCCGTT